>CM046450.1:76764158-76966658 GCA_025506515.1 Flaveria trinervia | reverse complement strand
TTTATGAGTGCTCTTCCCAACAAGTGGACATTCTACTGTGTCTTTATCAAAAGAACAAAAAATTTGAACACACTTTCCATGACTAAACTCTACGGCATCCTTGATGGATATCGCCTAGAGATGGAGAGTAATAAGGGCCACCAAACAAGCAGACCTATGAGTCTTCCTGCTATCAACGCTTTAATGGTTGCTGAAGGCTCATTAACCCCTCAACCTAAGCATTTCCTGACTTATCAGTAGTCATCCTGCTCTTTTGGACCTTACATCACTTTTCCTGAGTCTCCAAGGTCTCAACAGGCTCAACACAACTCCTTCCAGGAAAGTTGTGCCTTTGTTTCAGGAAGTGGACACTCAGGAGATTTTCAATACTATTTTGATGATCTTGAGTGTTTTAGTACAGATGACGTAGAGTACATGGACACTGTCCAGCAGATGGCTCTCCTAACTTATAGAGCAAAGAAGTTCTTTAAGAGAACTGGAAGGCATGTCCCTCAAAACCCAACTACCAGCAAGTTCGGGTTTGACAAGACCAAGGCAAGTGTTACAACTGTAACCAACTGGGTCATTTTGCAAGGGAATATGAAGGGATCGAGATCTAGTTTGATCAATTAGATTAGGATTTGCAGCGGAATAGCACACGAATTAGACGAAATTCTAGCAAGAATAATATGAATATTCAATTAAACAGTAACAGTTATAGAGAGAGAGAGTTTTCTGCAAAAAGAATGTTTTCATTCATGCACAAACTTCCCGTCAAGGGAAATTAGGTCAACATTCCTTTTATAAGGAATGTGACATCAGCTGACGTCACATGATAGTGACATCAAACTGATTTATACAAACAACTGAAATTAAACTAAACTACTGAAGATGTCCACAACAACTGAGGACGCTTTCATTAAAAGCTAAGTATAAACTAACATTACAACTACTGAAGTTATAACATCTGATGTATAAGAACTTCAGATGTTTCATATAACATAAAACTACTGATTACAAACTACTGAAATGTAAACCATCATAACTACAGAAGAGAACTACTTCAGCTGTTGTGACAACTTCTGAGAACTTGATCTTCAGACTTTGTCTTCAGCAGTTGTCTTCAGACTTTGTCTTCATCAGTTTTCTTCAGACTTTGTCTTCAGCAGTTGTCTTCAGACTTTGTCTTCGGTAGTTGTCTTCAAACTTTGCCTTCAGCTGTTGTAGATCACTTTAGTTGTTTTGATGTTTGTGGGACTTAAAAGTTTTTCTGATCTGGCTCATTGGTTCTTTTGGTCCAACAGAATGCAAGGCTCCCAAGACCAATCCAGGAACCCCACAGGCCTTCACACATCCCTCAACCTCAAAGCCCACTGAGAGGTCAACTGTAACAGCTGCAATGGCTCAAGAAGTTGACTGGAGCTTCATGGTACACGATGTAACTCCTGCTCAAGCTCTCATGGCCAGAACAGATGATGCCCAGGTACATGAACATCTCTGCACTCCAGCCTGTATAACTAAAGTTAAACTTTATCAGGATTATAATATGGAAATAAGATATGATATTGAGTTTTTAAATATTCTAAAATCTGATTTTAAAAGAGCTGAATCTGACTATCAAAAGAAAATTGATGAGTTAGAGAAAACTGTATCTCTTTTAAAACATGAACACACCAACTACAAGACTCAAATCAAGGATCTGATATCAAAATTGTCTAAGGCTCAAGCCCAGCTTGTCACTGCTAAGGCTCAGGCTAGGAAGGATGCTATTTCTGAGCAGAACTTCCAAGCTATTCTTGCATCGTCCTCCCATTCAAAACTCTGTTATCAGAACAAAGGAGGGTTGGGAATCAATGAAATTGCTCCACCACACTCTATGAGTCTAATAGACTGCTAGATGTGGTATTGACGAGCAAGAGGTTCCAACTGCTGACCCTTCCTTTCCAGAGTTGAAGGATGAGGCATCAATAGAGGCCACCACAGGGAAGGAACGGGTAGATGTACCCATCTCCTCCTGTGAAGATAAAATCCTAACCACTAAAGCCAGACGAAGCAAAGCTGAAGCTGCTAGAAGAACTGCTAAGAAGGTGGTTGAGTCCAAACTGAAGATTGACCCCAAGCAGAAGGGTGTCTTTATCTCAGCTGGATTCCAAGTGTTAGGTACTTCTGATTCAGGAAAGGAATGTAATACCAGCATTCCTGTCCTTCCAAAGGATCAGAAGTTGAGGGAAAAGTTGCTGATGAAGAAAAGAAGCCCAAGAAACAGCAACCCTCACTTTCCCAAAAGACTAACATTGTATGCATCATGTGTGGCTTGCAAAATCACATGGCAAAAGATTGTTACTACAATCCTGCAAGCACACATTATGCAAATAATGTTAGGAAAGAAGGAGTCAAGGAAGGTTTCACATTGGACATTCTCAAACGGTTCAAGTAATGAAAAAGGGAAGGCTAGTCTCGGAAGCCAGGTTGCTTTCGGAAGAAACTCCTTCTTCCGAAGGGAAAATGGCTTAGGAAGCAAAAGCTGCTAAGGTTCGGAAGAACAAGAAAGTTCCCTTGAAACTATCCAAAAACAAGACTACTTCGGAAGAAAAGGTGGTGAAGGCTTCTTCCGAAAAGAAAGAAGCTTCGGAAGAAGGCAATGCTACAAAAGCTTCAACAAGCTCATCCTCCAAGGTCAGCCAAAGGGTGGACTGGAAGATCAAGGAAGATGCTGCAGCCCAAACCTCTTCTTCAAAGACCTCTATTGAACCCTATGCATAACATTTTGTTCAATAATGTCATTATCTTTGGAAGAACCTAAGACCAGCAAGGCTTGGGCTTCCAAACAAAACTAACAATCTCATCTTATGGGCAGGGACATCCATTTGACAAGAACAATAATGTTTGGATTGTAGATAGTGGATGCTCCAAGCACATGACAGGGAACAGATCTCTCCTTCAACAATTTCAGAACTATGATGGAGGTCCTGTCCAATTTGGAGGTGAGGCCGGAGGATATATTTATGGTAGAGGAAGTATATCCATGGTAAATTAAAGGTTGACAAAGTCCACTTTGTCAAACAGCTTGAACACAATCTGTTAAGTGTTTCTCATTTTGTGATCAAAAGCACCAAATGCTATTCACAGAACATGAGTGCATTATCCTCAGACCAGGTATGACAATTCCTCCGGAATTGGTGCTTCTTAGATCTCCCAGGAAAGGGGATATGTACAAGCTTGATATGAACAATGCTTCCCCAATGGGTGAAGTATCATGCTTTCTTTCCAAAGTTGATAGTGATGAGTCAACACTATGGCATAAACATATGTGTCATGTAAATTTTTAGACAATGAACAAATTGGCTAAAAATAACTTGGTACATGGTTTGCTTAAAAAGGAGTTTTTCTGCAAAGATAACTGTGTTGCATGCCTGTAAGGGAAACAACACATGACATCTCATAAATCCAAATGTGTTAACTCTATCACTACTCCATTACACTTATTGCACATGGATCTTTTTGGTCCCACAAGTATAATGAGCACTGGAAGGAAATCATACTGCCTTGTGATAGTTGATGATTTTACAAGATTCACATGGGTATTCTTTTTAAGAACTAAAGATGAAACTACTGAAACATTAAAATCTTTTATTCTTAAAATAGAAAATCAAATTGATCACAAGGTTAAGATAATTAGAAGTGATCAAAGGACTGAGTTTAAGAACTTCATTCTTGACTCATTCTGTAACTCAAAAGCGATAGCCAGACAATATAGTGCTCCCCGAACTCCTTAACAAAACGGTGTTGCTGAGAGGAGGAATAGGACACTTATTGAGGCTGCTCGAACTATGTTAGCTGATTCAAAGCTACCTTTAACATTCTGGGCAGAGGCAGTCAACACTGCATGTTATGTGCAAAACATAGTTCTTGTAGTTAAGCCACATAGAAGGACCCTTATGAGCTATGGAACAAGAGGCCACCGTTCATTGGCTTTCTAAGGTCCTTTGGCAGCAGGTGTACCATAGTTAACACAAAGGACAATTTAGCAAGATTTGCTGAAAAGTCGAATGATGCTATCTTTGTTGGATACTTTTCTAGCTCCAAAGCTTACAGAGTATACAACATTAATAATCAACAATTTGAGGAGTCATCCAATATAGTTGTTAATGAGCTCACTCCTTGTGTTAGGGGGAATGGCCCTGATCATATATTTGATTTAGACTTGTTTCTAAACTATTCTAAACCATCTTGTGAGAATGTTTCAGTTGGAACAGGTGCTCAAAATGATGTCGATGCTACTGCTAATGATCAACTGTTTGAGCTTCCCAGACCTAGTCCAAGTTCTCCAAGTGCTACAATACACCAAGCTTCCACTATTCACAGATCTGATAGTTTAACTATAACAAGGAATAGTGAAGCTTCAACAAGTGAATCACTTACTGAGCCTCAAAACTCATTAGGTGATTCACCACTGTTAATACTACTTCACAGCCAACCATTGATGATGTTTCTCATTCATTCAATCAGTCCTCATTGAATGACTTTGAAATAGCAGCTGGACAGAGTGTTCTAGCTCCTGAGCAGAGTATGTCCAACCTAGACTTATCTCTGCAACTAGAAGTGATTCCTCGTCTTAGGATTCACAACACTCATCCAACTCAGAACATCATAGGGGATGTTACTGAGGGTGTGGGAACAAGAGGATAGAGTCATTAAGGGAATGTCTACTTGTACTCATGCTTTCTATCTCATATGGAACCCAAGAAGGTAGAAGATGCCTTGAAAGATAGTAGCTGGATTGAATTGATGCAAGAGGAGCTGCTTCAATTCAAGAGACAGAAGGTATGGAACCTATGTCCGCTACCATCTAGTCAAGTACCTATAGGCACCAAATGGGTTTTTAGAAACAAGAGAGATGATAGAGGCTTTATCATCAAGAATAAAGCAAGACTTTTAGTTCAAGGATACACTCAAGAGAAGGAATTGATTATACTGATGTCTTTGCCCCAGTTGCAAGACTAGAGGCAGTTAGGATCTTCCTTGCTTATGCTGCATCAAGGACTTCACTGTCTATCAACTTGATGTCAAGTGTGCATTTCTATATGGGGATATAGATAGGGAAGTCTATGTATGCCAACCTCTAGGATTTGAAGACCCACAGCCCCCCAACTATGTGTGCAAGTTGGATAAAGCTCTGTATGGGCTGCACCAAGCACCTAGGTTGTGGTATGAGGCTTTGTCTAGTTTCTTCTCAAGAATGGCTACACTAGAGGTACCATTGATAAGACTCTCTTCATCAGAAAGTCTGGAAAGGACATCTCGCTCGTTCAAGTCCATGTTGATGACATCATATTTGGTTCCTCAAATGACCAAATGTGCAAGAACTTTGAGAGCATTATGAAGAAAAAGTTTGAGATGAGTTCCATGGGAAAAATGGATTTTTTCCTTGGAATTCAGGTAAAGAAGATGAATGAATGGTTTTTCATTAATCAATCTAAGTATGTCTCTGACATCTTCGAAAGATTTGAAATGAATGATTGCAAGCCTTCCAAGACACCCATACCCAGAAACCATAATCTTTATCCTAACCTTGAGGGGGAGGATACTGATCAACATCAGTATAGGGCAATTATTGGTTCTCTGATGTATCTCACAGCTAGTAGACCTGATATCATGTTTGCTACTTGCATTTCTGCAAGATATCAGTCTACTCTCAAAGTGTCTCACCTAGCTGCTATTAAGAGAATCCTCAGATACCTCAAAGGAGCACCTATACTAGGTCTCTGGTATCCCAGAAACAAGGATTTCAATCTATATGGATACTCTGGCAGTGACTATGGAGGCTACAATGTTGACAAGAAATCAACATCAGGAGGATGTCAATTTGTTGGTGGAAGTATCATCTTATGGCAATGCAAGAAACAATCCTGTGTCTCTACATTAACTGCTGAAGCTGAATACATTGCTGCTGCTAGCTGCTATGCTCAACTGCTTTGGATTCAAAATCAGATGTTAGACTATGGATTTAACTTTATGAGTACTCCTATCCATATAGACAACAACAGTGCTATCTCAATTACTGAAAATCTGGTGATGCTCTCCAAGACAAAGCATATTGACATCAGGCATCATTTATTAGAGATATTCATGAGAAAAATCAAATTAAGTTAATCAAAGTTGATTCAAATGATAATATGCTGATCTGTTCACCAAAGCTTTTGATGAACAAAGATTTAAGTATCTCATAAAAGCTATTGGGATGATAAACATTGATTAATTTAATCTCTTTTGAAAACCTTTTTAATATGTAAGTCTTGTGTCAATACAATTTAAGCCCTGTTACAAGAAGTTCTCTCTAAAATTTTCTAAGTGTAAATTCCTTCCGAAGAGAAATTAACCCTCGGAAGACATTCTCATATCTTCCGAATCAAGATTTCTCAAAGGATAACTTTCTTCTCGGAAGAATTTTTGGCCTCGGAAGAAGCGATTGATTGTATATCAGATTACTTTCGAGACTTACAGATTCTCCATTCGGAAGCAACTCTAACCTTCGGAAGCAAAGTTTTGGCTTCGGAAGTAGAATTGCCTTCGGAAGACAAGTTACCTTCGGAAATGTTTTCCACTCGGAAGAGAGATTCTACTGTACGTAAATCTCTTGGGCCCCACACTGTAAAAAGCAAAGATTTTGTTAATGATGTCGGATTATTTAACTGATTTTAACTTTACCGCCACTGTCATTCATCCACTTAACCATCACATCACTTATCCTAACCTCTATTACCGTCTTACCACTCTCTTTTAAGTTATCTCGACTGTTCAGTTTCATTTTCTTACTTGCAACTTTACTGCCCTAGAATTTATCCTCTGCAACTTTACCCAAGCTCAATTCATCTACATTCACCTTTCCCAAATGGCACTCAACCCTCAGCACAACCAGGTCGCACTTCTTGATTCTTCAAGAGATGCTAACTTCTCTGAAATCATCTCCTTTCTCACCCAATCAACAACTACATTGCCCTTACCGTTAACCCCACTGTTTACTCCAACCAAATGGCTGATTTTTGGGGAAATGGTCAAGTCAAACCCTAATTGGGATTCGTGTACTATGGTCTAGCATCTGTGGATAGGAGTTGATCGTCACTGAACAACTCATCAGGGAGCACCTTGAGCTTCATGATGAAGGAGCTCCTACTAATTTCCCAAGAAGATTTGGATAGCACTTATATCCTAACCGATATGGTGGAGACATGAGCAAGTCGACTGTTTACAAGTTCAACTTCTCCTACAAATGGAAGTTCCTCCTGCATTTTGTTTTCATTGCTTGTCCAAAAAATCCGGAGGATAGGATCAAATCCCTTATGAACTAGGATGCTTAGTTCATGGATTGGTGAGAGGCCTACACTTCAAAGGAAGTACAGCGGGTCCGGGAGTACTCTTGTGCACCTACGTCACTCGGCTTTACTCACGATTTGTGTTTCAAATCTGATAGGGAATCTGCAAAGGGAGACATTCTTCATGTATCCTAGTTTCCTTCAACACATAATCAACTGTGAGTTGGACCAGAGCAAGCTTGTCTGTGCTGCTGCTCTGACTGTCCCCCGCATACGGCCTACCATCTTCAAAACATTAAGAAGGTATCCACCAACTTCACTGGAAGGTACACCACTCTGCTTCCAGGTATGATTGAGCACATAGCTCCTGGTGACATCCCTGTTCACCCCACAGGTGATAACCCACACCAGCAACCACCACCACAATGACAACACTACCTTCTCCACCCATCACCATCACTTATCAAAGATGCCCCAAACAACCATCGTTCAATCTACTATGATTGAACAAGCCCCTCCTGTTCAATCCAAAAAGACTAGAGTGGAAACATGGGCTCCCACTCAGTCAGAGGTCTCTCCATCCTTCTCTTTTGACCTCAATTTGGGCTTTGAGTCTCCTCAATCTCAAACCCAGGAGCCCGATACCCAAACCAACAGCCCTCAGATTGAGTATCTACACTCTTCTAAGCAGCAAACAAGGACAGCCCCACCAGAGGCTTAATGCCTGTAGACATTGACCAAAGTCCCGGTCAGTAGGCTTAACCTCCCTATCTTTCACTGACCTTCTATTCAAAACTGATGAAGAGATAACATCTCTCCATGGCAATGAAGTTGATCTACAATACCCTCTTCAAGATCAACAGAGCCCAGAGAAATCTCTTATCTCTAGCCCCTATCAGCAACCAATGACTGAGGTGAGTCCCACTGATGTGGAAGGGACTCATGTAGATTTAGCTGCCAGTACAGAAGGTGCCTCAATGGGCCTTGTAGACAGTGGTAACATCTCTCAGACTGAATCTACGGCAACCGAGCCCTTTGATGACTCTAAAAGAGACATCATTGAGCATGGGAAACCAGGTACCAAGAAACCACATCTGGTGGTGAGGCTGAACATACTAGGTATGTTACCTCATCTCCCCGTGATTCTTCAAAAGAAGATGAGGGAAGCATGCAACTCCTTGTTCAAGACCTTCTATCTAAAGTCTCAAACCTTGAATCCTTGGTTAGGACTTTAGAAGCAAGGTCTGCCACTCAGCAACTTGAGATTGACAATCTCAATGCTCAACTAGCTGAGAAACAGACAGAGAGGTTTGTTAGGCATGTACCTATTTAGGTCTCATTGACTTTTTCGTCTAGCTCATCTAGCCCTCAAGATGATGCAACCAAAAAGGGGGAGAATGTTCAAAGACAAACACATGAGGAACAACAGAGCCGACCTTCAACTTCAACATCTTCTTCTCCCATCATCACAGTGACTAAGCCACCTAAGTCATTCTTTAGATTGACCCAAGGATGCTCAGTGATCTTTACACTCTTTACCAAGTTTCTATTGAGATCCTCCTTTGAGCAGCCAAGCTATGATGCTACAATGATCTACTTTGGAGCTGAAGAGCTTCAAAGGCTGACTGCACCTTCTACACTATGGAATGATCTCTTTACCAAGTTGGTCAACCTAAGTTCAACCTTCTACCACTTCTACCATGATGCTATAATGATCTCTTTACCAACTTGGTCAACTAAGGTCCACATGGAACCTAAGATTCAATTCGAAGGGGAAATAGGAGTGATGGCCCAGCAACTGAAACAGTTGGGACAGAATCTGCATCTCCTCAAACTTCCAAAGCCAAAGTTAAAGCCACAGAAGAACAAGCTAAATCTCCGAAGCTGCGGAAGGACTGTTTAGATGTCCGAGGAACTGAACATCACAGATGCAATCCTTGAAATGGAATATGAGGTGAACAGTGAGGACCCTCTGAATCAACCTCCACTCCTGACACCATCTTTGCCTCTCTCATAATCAGAAACCTCTCTCCAAGAACCACCACAGTCTGGATCTTCAGAAGACAAAGGAAAAAGGAAGATGACTGCAGAAGAGCTTCAGGAAGAGGAGAAGATTGAGAAACTCAAGAAGAAAGGAAGACTTCAAAATGAGAAGTTGCGAGCTGCCAGTACAAACGAAGCTGCATCCAATCAGAGGCTGTCATCAATAAAAGAAGAGAGGAGATCATTGATCAGCTCATTGAGTTGGAGCTGCCAATGAAGAAACACTCCTGCTACCATTAGAGGAGTTGATGGATCTGGAGAAGGCAACCAGGCAGAAACTTGAGGAAGAAGCTAGGTTGGCCTTGGAGATAGAGAAAAAGAAACAGAAGGATGCTAAATTGCAGCTAAGGAGAGACAGGTGAACTTCCTACTCTCCAGAGGCTTTGATCTTCAAGAACTTTCTCCACACAATGATGATACGATCCTCAGGATCTACAACAAAGAGTAGGATCAAATGAAGAAAGAAAGGAAGAAGGCTGCAAAAGAAAAGGCCAAAGAGAAGAAGAAGAAGGAAGAAGAAGCCAGGGTCACTGCCTCCAAGAAGCTCACTGAAAAGGACTGGATGAAGAACTATGTTCGGGCTAATGGCTTCTCTGGAGGCAGGTGGGTCCCATGTCTGAAAGGACACTTCAACGGATTGTCAGTGAAATTAAGGCTGACATCTGAATGGGGAAAAGGAATGAGATGTATAGAAAGGTAAAAGAGATGACCTTCACTGCTACCACCCAATCACAACCTAAACCTTCACCCTTACCTTTCACCATTAAACCTGAACCTTTCACCCCTAAACCCACATCACTACCCACAACTACTCCCTCACCTCAACCACCCAAACTTCCCATCATCCAACCCAAAAAACTAGCTAGAACCTCTGAACCTAAACCTACCCAATTACCATCCAAACCATCCCCTCAGCCTTCTCAACATCTCTCTCTTGAGGATTTTAAGGCAATTAGGACGAAGCTCGCCAACTACACCACTCTGAGCGAAGTCTCTTGTGTAGAAGACTCTGTCAACATCACCTATGTTGATGGTTCTTCAAGTTCCCTCACAAGAGATAAATTCCTTGATATGCCTAGAGGAACTTTGGACCAGGCTGTGAGGTTCTGGGTCTCAACTCAGACTCTTAAATGATGAAGAGAAGAAGCTCAGAAGGAAACTGGTGACTCTACTGGATACAAAGAAAGAGGACAAGATTCGTAGTCAGTCTCTTGCACCCAGAAGGAAATAATCCAGTGGAGGTTCGATGAACCTTCTCACAACTTGTTGTCAAAAGATAGAATGGTGAGGTCAATAGACTCAATGTAACCTCTCTGCTACACTCCAGCAGGTTCGACATTGCTGAGCTAGTATAGAAGCCATTCTCCAACCCCTCCAACTCTGAAACTGCTGCACTCATCAGAAATCATCTCAGCAGTCCTCATCTAGCTGAGTTAACTGCAAAGGCAAAGATTGAAGAAGAGTTGAAGTTGAGAAGACATGAAGAAAGGAAAGATCTTCCACCAAAGGTACTGCCTTTCTACAGATGGTGGAAGGTCCTAAATTGGAACCTATAGTTTGATGGGACTATGATTATAGTTCCCATCAACTAACTCTTTTCAAATAGCAACAACAAAGGGTACATGTTATCCAAGGTAACAGGCTGGACTTCCTGTCTATCAAAGATCTATACAAGCTTCTCAGCACCACATCAGGAAGAACAAGGAGAGAGACACATATTACTCTCTTTGGGGCTGAAAGTTTTGAGAAGTCGAGACAAGTGAAGTTTTGGTAGCATCAACCTACGGGAGTTTTTTGGATCAAGAAGAAGGCTAATGCAATAAAAAAACTATGTCACTTAAGTTATTTTGGTGCTGCATGCAAAAGGCTTCCGAAGCTTGGCATGGAACTTTTGAAGGTTGTAGAGTTCTTCCGAAAACAAAATGAAAGATCAACTTCCAAAGACAGAACTCTACTTCTGAAGAAAAGTGCATACTTTTGAAGTTCAAGACTTAGAAGAATAAAGAAAAGACCACTTCCGAAGTATGATGAAAAGAAGAAGTCTCCAAGACTTGGAAGAAGCAGCCTCTTCCAAAGTGTGGCTTCAGAAGTACTTACTCTTCTGAAGCCATTTAACCTTCAGAAGACACTGCTATGAACCAGTGGACACAAGTATGGTCTCTGACAATCCGCTGCAGACTTCTGATACAGCATGGCTTCTTCCTAAAGAGCCATGTTGTGACCATACTTTATTCCACTGTTCATCTTTTCATGATAGTACATGTACCAACTTTAGTTGGTGACAAAAGGTGAGTCAGGGACATGTCCTGACTACTAAATCTCAGATAAGACTTTATCCGAGATACCTTAATCTTTTGTCTTGTAGTATAGACTTTAGCTATAGGATCCCAGCTGGTATCAAAGTATATTCGGCTGTAGATAGTATTATATATAGGTTCTCTTTGTAACTCATTGTAAGGATAGAGATCTGCTTGTAAGAGTCTTGTATTTGGAGTTGAGAATCAATATATAAAAGTATCTTGAAAATTATCTTTCTGTGTTCTTTATTACTTTCTATATTGTGATCAACTCTTACTCATTCTTCATATATCCGAGTGTGTTCTAGGTGAGTTTGAGAGAAAACATTGTGTTTAACTGACAAACACCGATCCTGCATATATGTATATATATATATATGTAAATATAGGTTTATTGGAAAGCTAAAGAGTTATGCATACGTAACTTAATATGCATCTGGTAAAGACTTGAAATATTAAATTAAAAATATATATTATTGATAAATTTTGTGGTTGACGGGAGGAGGTTTTAAAGGTCTTTCCATGAGTTACTTGTTTTGTGTTCATCCCACGACTATATATGGGCGTAAACGAACTGAACAATATACACATAGATATGTTCGTGTTCATTCATTAAACTTTATACCAACACATACACGAATACGAATAAATAATTGAACATATTTTTTTCATGTTCATTCAAAGTAAAAGAAAATGTTAGTGTTCGTTCATGTTGGTTTGTTCAACAAGCAATTCATAATCGTAAACAAACATTAACGAATGAACATAATAGACAAACGTAAATAAACATAAATAAACATTAATGAACGCAAACAACAAGTTAAACGGGTCATAATTTATCTAAAGAATGATGGTAACTGTTGAATCCAGAAGAAGGCTGGTGCAACCAAAACCAAATCACTTAGACAAATTTTGCTGATGCTTACAAAGGCTTCTAAAGCCAAGTGTGGAACTTCCGAAAGAAGTAGAGTTCTTCTGAAGACAAAGTAAAAGTTCCACTTCCAAAGACAAAGCTCTACTTCTGAAGATAAAGTATTCACTTCCGAAGATAAAGTATTCACTTCCGAAGATGAAGTCTCAAAGGAAGAAATGAGAAGACTACTTCCAAAGTATGAGAAAGAAGAAGTTCTCAAGCCTCGGATGAAGCAGCCTCTTCCGAAGTATAAGTGGCTTCAGAAGTACTTGTTCTTCCGAAGCCATTTAACCTTCGGAAGACACTGCTATGAACCAGTGGACATAAGTATGGTCTCTGACCTTCTGCTACAGACCTCTGATACCGCATGGCGTTTTCTCAAAGAGCCATGTAGTTGACCATACTTTATTCCACTGTTCACCATTTTATGTTAGTACAAGTTACCAATTTTAGTTGGTGACGAAAGGTAAGTCAGGGACATGTCCTGACTACCATATCTCAAATAAAGTCTTATCTGAGATACCTTAAACTATAGCTTTGTAGTATTTGCTTAGTTAGAGGATTCCAGCTGGTATCAAAGTATATCCGCCTGTAGGTAGTATTATATATAGTCTCTCATTGTAACTCCTAAACTCATGCCTGTAAGAGTCTTGTAATATTTGAGTTAAGAAGCGATATATGCAAGTACCTTGAAAATTACTTCTTGTGTTTTGTTATTACTTATTATATTGTTATCAACTCTTAAAGACTTTGCTTTCATCGAGAGTGTTGTTTATGTGAGTTTGAGAGAAAATCAAGTGTTTAGTGACACAAACCGATCCGGCAGTAACTTAATGGTTCAAATATAAATGATTCATCCAAAAATATGAATCTAAAAAAACATCACAATAATTTATAAAGAAAACATCCATAATATTTCATCTAAAACACTAAAAAAATATGTACATGAGATTTTGTTTCAAGACATAAATGAACAAACATAAGCAAACAAACACAACCAAACATAAACATACGTATGTAAACGAAGATAAATGAAAGTTCAGGAGCATAATTGAACAAACAAAACATTTGTTCATGCTTGTCGTTTAGCTAAACGAACATTTCCATACAAATCTCGTTACTATGAAAACCTATTCGTGACTGTAATTTAGTGTTACATAAGATGGGAAAATATTAGGAACTCATTATTAGTCACTAATATGAGTAATAAAAAATCAATTCCTAATATCATCAGTAACGAATATATTAGTCTTTGATACTGTGTATCCGAGAAAAATAAATTAGTCTCTTATAATTTATTCGTTGATAACCACTTTTCTTAT
This sequence comes from Flaveria trinervia, assembly GCA_025506515.1. NCBI lineage: Eukaryota > Viridiplantae > Streptophyta > Magnoliopsida > Asterales > Asteraceae > Flaveria > Flaveria trinervia. The sequence continues at coordinate 76,952,791 of CM046450.1, read as the reverse complement.
AGTGATAAACGAACTTCCGACCAACCATGTGGCGAATAGTTCATAAACGTTTGATATATTTGCACGCGTACCACTACACATATGTGTGTGCGTGCGCGCACGTGCATGTATTAGGAAAGTTATTATACAAATATAATTTTGTGTTTGATGTGGAAAATGATTACGCAAGAATAAACATTTCACGTAGAATATGACGTAAGATGTGAAATTATTCACACATAGATGAAATTATCAGACACTATTGAAAGTATAAGATATGAGTTATTCTTTCACAATAACTCCATCTCTACGTCATAATTTAACACAACTTAAATACTTCTTGCGTAATAATTGCACCCCACTTTGTGTACTTTCTACAGAAAAGAACTTTGTATCATAAACTTTAGACATGTGTATATAGACAAACATATACAAATACATATACCCATACACTACTTTGTATTCTAAACTTTAGACATGAATATATAGACAAAAATATGCATATACGTATACCCATACACACACATATACACATACATATACATATACGCATACATATACGTATACATATACGTATACTCGCACATATACGTATACATATACGCCTATATATAGCACACATATACGTACACATATACATATACACATATAGGGTTTGTATCTTTGTAGAAGTATGCAAGGACTACATTCAGATGCTGATGCAACAAAAGATCTCTCAGCTTGCACATGTGAAGTACATCGATTTAGAAAATTTGATACTCCTTAGTGAATTATGCTTAGTATCAAATCTCTAGAACAAAAATATGATGTCTTATAAAGCTTCAAATACAAAGTCTTCCGATGACAAGAATGATTTCTTCCAAAGACAAAAAAGGCATGTCTTCTCTAATATGCTTTTGACAAAATCTGAAACACCTTTGTGTTTCCATCTTTGTTGGATCACCTACTTGCATGAGTTGGTGAAAAGTCCATGCTTTTGTCAATTGTAAATAAAGGTGTTGACTTTATAACTTTCTAACTATGTAATTTTATCCTTTTTGTAATAGATAAGTATGTGAGCTATGACATGCTATAGTTACTAGTCAAAAGGCAATTTGACTTTTGACACTACATTGCCTTTATTTTCAAGATTAGTGTTTTCAGCTGAGCTTCAACGTATGGTTAGCTGTAGAATGTACTATAAAGTATCTTAAGTACTTTTATTCTAATATGTAAGGTTTGTAATACTTGAAGAACTTGAGAGCATTATACATCATTCTTGGAAACCATACTTGAGTCTTTTTGTTCTTGTTCTATGTTTTTTACTTGAGTTCCATGTTTCATCATAAACGGGTTCCCTATTTGTTAGGTCATATAGGCTTGTGCAATCAAAACAACACTTAGAAGATTTTGGAGTACAATTGAACTCAATCTTTTGAGACTAAGTAGTTCTCCTTCTGAATATAAACACTTAGAAGATCTAAGCCAAAGTCTTCTGAAGAACAAGTCATGAACAATTGCAGAAGTCTTGGAAGAAGTTAATTTTTCTGAAGTATAAATGACTTCGGAAGAACTTATTCTTTGGAAGCCATTTAAACTTCGGAAGAACCAACTATAAACTACTGGACAAAAGTATGGTCCAACTGACACTCACTGCCATCTCTAATGTATTGCATGGTGCTTTCCCACACCCATGTAAATTGTATTTAGGTCATGCTTGTAAAAGTCTTGTAACATTGACTTAATAAGTAATATATACAAGTATCTTGAAAAACCATTCGGGTGTTAATTTACTTATTATATTATTGTCAACTTAGATAGAGATTCTGGTTAATCAATCCGAGTAAGAACAAGTGAGTTTAAGAGATAAATTTGTGTTGAGAGACCAACACCGGCCATGCAATTGGTATCAAAGCTTTTTAGGCTCTTGATTGTGAGATCTAACCATCCAAAATCATCCTTGTTTCATCACACTTACTTCTTTCACTCAAATGGCCCTTAACCAAAAATCTTCTGAGTTTGAGATGGGAACGATGACCAAGGCTCCAATTATCACACCTAATAATTTTAGAGCATGATGCAAATGCATTGAAGGATTTATCAAGTATCAAGATAGGAGGATATGGAGATTAGTAACTCATAGTCCTTACAAGGCAAGGGTATAATATCCGACTAGTAATGGTGCCACGATTGAGAATGCTGTTAAAGACTACAATGATGATGACTTCAATAAGATGGACATTGACTGTAAAGCCATGAATATGCTGCTTACATCTATACCAAACTCCATAATGGTAGGTGTTGGTCCATTATATCGATTTACAGTACAAATGAGATGTTGAATCGCGCAATATAAAATAGAAACAATAGAGAACAAGGATGAAGACAATTAAGAACAATAACAAATGAATCAAAGTAAGAACAAATAATTTAAACTCAATAGATTGGCTTTTTTTCTTGTCTCCTCTCTTGTTCCTGCTTTGATGTGATTTTCACACAGTTCACCAAGTCTTTTTCACAAAATCCAAATACCTCCATAGGATCAAATAATTTGAACTCAACACAACCTTTTACTCTGATCATAGCCTCTCCCGTATTGTTATCATAAAACCATTTCCTGATGTTTTGTAACTGTCAGGGAAGGGGATCTGACAATCTGACCATGCTACAGTCTTTGGGGGTTCACCATTAGCACAATCCTTCCTTTTCCCGTCTCCCGATCCTTATCCTTCTTTGATCTTCTTCTCTTAGCCTTCATGAACCCAACTGAATCAAAATTATCATTCAGTCCATTCTTGATCTCCTTTTCTAGTTGCATGGCTCTCTCACTCAGATCAGCATTCAGCAATAGCAGCACAACCAGCCTCCTTAAGTCCCACTTAGGCAAGGTCATGAATGCCTTCCTTTTGTGGAGATTAAAAATGCTTCCCCTCTCCTCTTTATCATAAATATTTTGGGGCTGTGGTTACATTTCCAACTTATAATCCTTTTATCATCCATAGATTTACTCAACCCTTCTAGATTTTGGAATAGGGGAGTTATCTCTTCAGTCCCTTTCTCCCTATCAAACTAATCATCCTTCTCCATTTCAAATACATCATTATCATCATCACCCTTTTTGGCAACATAGATGAGAGGTCTCTCATCAACCTTATAATACTCTGGTTTAAAATCATAATCAACAAGTTGCTCATCATCTTCTTATTCATCAATCAACCTCTTCCCAGTAGTCTTCTCCATATGTTCAAGAGGTTGCTCTCTCACACCTCTTCTTCAACTAGATATTTCTCCAAGTCAAAGTGCATGTTCACGAACCAGCCTCAACTACTTCTTCAACATTCTCCATATTCAAAATTTCTTCTCTTTCTCTAGATCCTTCTTCTTCATCAGCTGCTGCTCTAAATCTGCCCTCTCATGTCCGGGAAGATGTACCCTCATTTAAAAATGAGTACTTTGTAATGTCAGTCAAATCCTTTGACTCAGTGTGAGTTAGCTGATTGGGCAGGCTAGCTGTAGCCTTCAGCTTATTCACCTCATCAAATAGTTTCTTGGTTAGCTTATTTTGGTCCAATAACATCTTGGTCATTCTCTTAATTACATCATCCTTTTCCCTTTCCCTTACCTCTTGATTGGTAAGTTTTGTCTTTACCGTGCTTAATTCATTAGCTAGAAATGCACTCAGATTTCTTATCACATCCTCATCCAAACTCGCTCTCTCTTCCCTTCTCGAAGGCTCTGTGAAAGTTTGATGCTTATGTGTTGGACCAAAAGAACCAATGAGCCTGATCAGAAAAACCTCTAAGTCCCACAGACATTACAACTGCTGGAGAAGATCACAACAGCTGAAGACATCAGCTGATTACAAGGTCTGAAGACAAAGTCTGAAAGTAAAGTACTGAATAACAAAGACTGAAGACAAAGTCTAAAGCCATCAGCTGAAGACAAAGTCTGAAGCCATCAGTTGAAGACAAAATTTGAAAGTAAAGTACTGAAGGCAAAAAGCCATCAGCTGAAGACAAAGTCTGAAGCCATCAGTTGAAGACAAAATCTGAAAGTAAAGTACTGAAGGCAAAGACTGAGACCAAAGTGATCAGTAGTTGTCACAACAGTTGAAGTAATTAACTTTAGTATTGTGATGGTTTCCTTTCAGTACTTGTAATTTACTTTTCAGTAGTTATAGTTTCAGTAGTTGTAGTTCAATAGTTTTATGCTTTTGTACTTAAGCATTCTCTGTGATGTAATCAGTAGGTGAGAACATTCTCAGTAGTTTGCATAGTTTTCAGTAGTTTGAATAATTCTGTTAGATGTCACTATCAAGTGACATCAGCAGACGTCACATATCCTATATAAGGAATGTTGACCTAGTTGTAAAGTGTGACATTGAGCCACCACGAAAGCATATGAATGAAATATTTCTTTTGCAGAATTCTCTCTTTCTATATCCGTGTACTGTTACATTGAATATCAATTGTGTTCTTGTGAATTGTTTAATACGTTATTCGAATTCCGCTGCAATACTCTCTAATAATCAAACTTAGATCACTGATCCTAACAATCACTATCAGAATAAGCATTTAAATCAGAATTCCTACCATAAAATACCAAAGACCTAAAGGAGAAGAGCATCTAAGATAATGAAAGATTCATTTTACAACATTTTCATGAGACTCTTTTAGGGTATCTTGGTAATGAGCTCAACATCCTATGGCAAAGGTGATGTCAGCACGACTTTCTATAAGATACATAAGGGAACCGATCATTGATCTATAGAGATGAGGATCAATAGGTATCCTATTTTCATCAGGAGAGAGGCACGTTTGAGCAGTAAATGGAATCATTTCAGGAGAAGCTTCATCCATATTGAATTTCTTCAAATTTCTTTAACATACTTCTCTTTATGAATGAGAATTCCCTCTGTCATTTATTCTACCTGCATCCCAAGGAAAAAGCATATCTCCCCCATTATGCTCATTTCAAAAGACTCCTCAAACACCCGACACAATTAAGGATTGGTGGAGCCGAATATAATATCATCAACATAAACTTATACAATCAGCATTTCACTATCCACTTCCTTCTTGATTAAAGTCATATCAATGGTGCCACGAGAGAAACCATTGCTTATGAGAATTGTGTTAGAGTCTCATACCAGATCCGGGGAGCCTGATGAGGACTATAAAGAGACTTATCAAGTTTGTAAACTTTGTCCGGAAAGTCGGGATCCTCCAAACCTGGTTGTTGACACACATAGACCTCTTCATCAATGTCTCCGTATAAGAATGCACATTTGACATCCATCTGATAGACTTTGAACTGCTTATGAGCGGCATGAGGTAGAAAATTTCTTATGGCTTCAAGACGGGCGATAGGAGCAAAGACTTTGGTATAGTCAATCCCTTCTTCTTGAGCAAAGTCTTGAACAACCAATCGGGACTTATTTCTTACCATAATGCCACGGTCATCGGTTTTGTTCTTGAACACCCATTTTGTGCTAATTGGGCATTTGTTTGGTGGAAGGTCGATCAAGGTCCACACCATGAGTTTCCTGAACTGTTGCAACTCTAATTGCATCGATTCAACCTAGCAAGGGTCCTGAAGAGCCGCATGAACGTTTTTAGGACGATTTGTGATATAAAAAAAGTATAAACAAATGTTAATCAAACCAGATTGATTTTGCATCCAAACTCCTTAGATGATAGAACCTATGTTGTTATCATGTAAATGATCTTTCATGGTTTTGACGTCAGAAGGCATGGGTAAGAAGTTTGATAATGGTTGGCTAATTGGTTGTTGATGGATGGATGAGGGTGAGGTTGATGGTAAGGTAGAGTCAATTGGAGATATAAATGATACCAATAGAGATGAGGTAGATGTAGGTGTGGAGGGAAGGGATGCAGAAACAGGTAGAGGTGGATGGTCTAATGATGAGGATGAAGATACAATATCAACTGATGAAGCATCATTTGAAAATGTAATAAGAGGGTCTTGAGGTATGATAGGTACATAAGTTGGAGGAATGATATTTGTTTAAATATTGGAGCTAGATGCATTATCGTAAAAAACCGGAAGATTAAAAGAGTTAAACATCGTATCAGAGTCAAAGAACCATGTTGGTTGAGATTGAACATCGGGGGAATTAGATTCCTGCCAATCATATAAAAGGACTCTTGAACAATATGTGTTCTCTTGTTATATACCCGATAGGCTTTTTAAGAAGAGGAATAGCCAACGAAGTAACATTCATTAGACACAACACCGAATTTCGTCTTCTACGCCAGAGTATTCAATAAAGTGCACGAACAACCAAATGGATGAAAGAATTCAACTAAAGGCTTCCTCTTATGAAATAATTCATAAGGTGTCTTCATTTTTTCGTTAACTATCAACACCCTATTCAGAACATATGAAGCACAATTAATAAGCTCAACCCAAAAGATGATGGGTAAGGACGATTCAAGCAACATTGTACGAGCAGCTTAATAAGAGTGTGATTCTTTCATTCAACCGTGCCATTCTCTTGAGGAGTCCTTGTAGCACTAAATTGTCTTAAAATTCATTTGGTAGCACAAAACAAATCAAAGATCTAATTCCTAAATTTAGTACCATTGTCACTTCTGATTGCTAAAACCTTCCTCTTGCTTATTGTCTTGATTGAAAGTATTAACTTCTGCATCTCCTCAGCAACCTCTCCCTTCTTGGCAATAAATCTTACCCAAGAATACATGGAAAAATCATTTGTTATCACGAGACAGAAATATTTTTTAGAAATAGATTTATTGGGCCAAACAAATCGGTGTGTAACAACTCAAGGGATTAGATATCCTATTTTGGAGTTTTGACTTTTGTTGTTTCTTATGTTGTTTGCCTTTGGCACATGGCATACAATTTTTAGCCTCAGAAAAATCTTTGAAATGAAGTCCCCTCACGATATTGTTTTTAACTAATTTGTTTATATTTTTGAAATTAACGTCGCCCAATCTGTGATGCCATAAGAAAGACTCAGAGGTGGAAGCTTTGGATAGAAGACATGTGACAGTAGATGTTCACTCCCTTGAACCCAAGTTTAAAAGATATGTGTCATTCTTTCTTGGTGCTCGCATGAGTACCATCTCACGTGGAATATCAATCTTAGATTTTAGAAAGAGACATTCATTGGACTTAAACAAGACCAGAGTGTCTTTATCGTGAATCTGAGAGACACTCAACAGATTAAATGCAAGCTCAAGTACATAATTGACATTCTCTAAAGTTAGGGAGCCACTGGAAGCTTCTAATTGACCGATCATTCTCCCTCCTTTCTTGTCGCCATAAATGCGACATAACCGCCATTCATTATCTGATAATTGGTCAATGAGTCCTTGAGCCCCGTCATATTTCTGGAGCATCCACTATCCACATAACATACACTGTTTACGATCTTAGTGGAAGAGTACTACAAAACTATCAAAAAACAGGTTAACCAGGTGAGATGGGAACCCAAGTTTGATCAACTTTGGGTTTAGGAGAGACAAATTTCTTATAAAAGAAATTATTAACTAGTTTTGTCAATCTATTCCTAAAATAATTCCTATTAACATGTTTATGATGTAGCTTTGGACAATGCTTAACTACATGATCATCTTTACCACAACTAAAACAGTGTTATTTTAATCTAGGTCTATTATGTAACGGGGTAGGGATTTGATCAATATGTATTTCCTCATCACATTCAGATAGATTAGAATCTACATCACTATATGTCTCATACATGTCCTGAGATCTATTTTTATTTGAAAAGGAATGGTTATTTATAAAAGAAGTTAAATTGTGATCTGAAGTACATGTATTATTTGTACCACTTGTACTAGCTGCAGATGAAATCGATAACATGTCATTTGATAAAGAAATATTCTTCAGGGTAAAAGATGGAATAGGATGAGAAAAGAATTTTTCAAAACAATTAGTTTTCTTTTTTTCCATTACTCTTTATGGTGGAATCATTCACACTATTAGCACAATCAGAAACATTAGCATCATCACAATCCACAAAATTAAAGATGAGATAAAAACATCATGAGAATATGATGAGATAAAGTCTATTACAGATTTTCTAGAAACAAAAATAGAATTTAAACTAGATTTATGATCAAAGACAGAATGCTGAGATTCAAGTGTACTAAGACTAGTGCATCTAAGCCCGCTAGTCAGTCGATAATTGTACTCCTCACGAACATGCTTAGGATTTACACCTTCTAAACCTGCAGACATACTGTTGGTATCTGTTTTGATCAAATCATTAGAAGGATGAGGAACATGCATAGGAGAATAACAATAAGTATCGGGAGGAGGATAAACCTTAGCATTTTCATAGCCCAATCCTGTTTTAATCCTATCCCCCTGTTGAGATTTACATAGATCATTATGTTTCATTCCCAATATTGTCCATTTATCAAGCTTTGACTGAAGTTTGCTTGTTTCAAATTCAGTAAGTGCAACCTTTTCAGTAAAAGTATTAATCTCAACATTTCTTTCCAAAACTATTCATTTTAGATGATCATTCTCTTTTAAAGCCTCGTTTAATTTAACAAAATATTTAGACTTGTTTATTTTAAGTTCCTCATTAATTCGTTTTAAATCCTTTTCATTAACTGTTAATAAACGATTAGCTTTGTAAACCCCAATAACCTATTTTACATGCAGAAGAACATATATCCTGAATTATCTCATACGGAAGTCCCATCACCACCTTTTCTATTGCTAAGGCCTTCTCACATTGTCACACCGAAGTACTCGACTTGCTTTTCCTGACAGTGATAGCAGCATCATCTTTCTCTTTTCCTTGCTTAGTGGGTTGACTTCCTTCCTTCTTTAATTCCTCAGATCTATCCTTGTTCACCCTCTCATCCTCCTTTACCTTCTACAATAATTGGGTGAAATACACTGAGGACTCAGTCCAAGTGTCTTGCCTCATGTTGGCAAGTATGACTCTGGATCTTCAAAAGGAGTATGAATATCATGGAGCATACGACATGATAACCTAGTTGAAGGAAACGTTCCAACAACAAGCAAGGGTAGAGCACTCGAAATAGTTCGAGCACTCCATGTATGTCGTATGGACGACACCCAATCTATTCATCTTATATACTTAAGATGAAAAGCCACATCGACTGCCTCGAAAGCCTTAATTGTCCCGTCTCGAAAGATTTGGCTACGGATTTGAGCCTCAACTCTTTTTCAAAAAGCTTTGTCAACTTTGTCATGAACTATAACATGAACGGTGGGACAAGAACATAAGTGAGCTTCACTCTATGCTCAAAACAGCCGAGGCGGCCATGGGTAGAAGGGTTTTACCAGTTCTCACCATCAATGAAGGTGGGAACAAAAAGTGGCCTCACCCTGCACCCAAGGCAAATGTTCCCAAGGGTAAGGGGCACATTAGGGGAAATGGAAAGGGAGTGGTAAGAGAGCCACCACCAAAACCAACAGAGAAGAAGCAAAAGGTTGCTTCGAATAACCCATGCTTTAAGTGTGGGGAGATTGAACATTGGGCAAGAAATTTCCCAGTCCATCTCAACGAGTTGCAAGCTAAGAGGGATGCTGGCAAACCTCAGGTACAATTTTCATGATTCATATTGATCTTTATTTAATATCCTCTAATACATGGGTATTGGATACCGGATGTGGAACTCACTTTACAACTTATTGCACGGGTTCAAAAGAAGTAATGACTTCAAGAAAGGGATGTTAGCCTTTACATGGGGAACGGGGCAAAAGTTCAAGTTGAAGGCCGAGGGTGTCACACCCCAACCTTGACGGCGGAAACGTCGAGGAGTGAGAGTTAAGATCGTTCACAGCCACATAACGCTATTTAATAACTCAAATATAAATTTAATCATAAAATTCAATTGTATCATTACATGTTTAAGTCTCAAAGAAACAAACAAAATAACATAAAAGATAGCAAGTCATTTTAATTCACTTATTTATCTAGGTCCATTCCTAGATGTGTAAGCTTCAATGTGTAGAAATCAAACTTGGGCATTACCTGAAACATGTTAAAAATAAAAGGTCAACAATAATGTTGGTGGGCATTCCATAGTTTTAATATAGTAGTATATATAAAAGATGGCAATTCAAGTCATAAGTTAGTGAATATAGTGATTAGGGATGCTATGGACCATGCAACAATCAAACCTTGACAATGTTTTACAAGTCTCAAACGTTAAAATTATATACGATCAGCTAAGTGTACTTGGATCAACCAAGCAGGCTTGTCTTACCCATAGATCTATGACTTCGCTGGGCTAGCAATAGTTAATGATTGCACATATAACGCCATAACATGGTAATCACAAAAGTTCAACTAACCACAACTTAACATGATGGATTGCCATAAAGGTTACAAGTCTCAAATAAGTCTATGAGTGCAATAGTATAAGTTAACATGTTTCACCCCAAAGTGTGAAAATAGGAAAAAGGGGTATAGAATACTCACATGATCAAATAGTATATATTTGATGATTAATATGAATAATAATAAGCAACGTTTCAACGTAATCTTTCACAATGCACCTAAAACAAATATAATTTACAAGGTTACAATTTAATAATATATTTAATGGTTAAACGAGACTAGGGTTTCAATTTGGTATTTGAGAGTCTTAATAATTTGATGACGTTGGTTAGCGAGATCATATATATGTTTTAGTCCAAGAAAAATGTCATGTATCAAATTTTAAGGAATTAAATCCTTTATAATAATTTGTGAAGGTTAATTATAAATATATAAATTCTATAATAATCATGATTAATCCATAATTGTATAGTGTCCAAATAATTAAATGATTTACCAATATTATATAAAGTCTATTTTTATAAAATATACTTTGCTAATTTTATTTTATAAGAAAATTGTTAAGGTGGTTAAAGTGATAAATTTATAGAAAATAATAGGATAGCTTTAAAAATAACAAAATTTACAAAACATTTTTATTATAGTTTTCAGAAAATTTTAAATACTTTTTTAAAGGCTGAAAAGCCCAAAAAATTATATTGGAGGTCGCCGGGTTCGAACCCGGGACCTCTCGTACAGAAGTGAGTGGGTAACCAGTGAACCAAGGCTCTCAGCCGCGGTCATAATCCCGTTTTAAAACCCAAAAACACCAAACACCAAATCCCCCCAAATCGTATGAACCCTAGTTTCAATCGTCCCCCAAATTGAAGCATCAAATGATGTTTTTAAACAAATCATTGTTAGGGCTTTTATTCCCCAACTGAAATCGAGTATGTATGTATGTTCAATTACCCGAATTTCGCACGGATCGATGATGACACTCGAAGAACAGCCGTGACTGTCTTGCGATTCGTTCAGGTTATAATCAATGATGAAACTCCAATTCGTTTCACAAAAGCTTCGAATAAGCTAAATGATGAGAAGCCCTATGTTGATTTTGAGTTTTGATGCTCAGAAGATGATATTCGAGTAGTTGCAGGTTCGCGAAAGAGGTGATGATCGAATGCTTATGCTCGCGTTTGATTCAGATGAAATTGGGAGTTGTAATGATAGTATCAGACAAACGTTCGTTTAAGTTTAGTTAATTTGATCATTATTAGCCTTAAACGTTCAAACGGTTCTTTGCATTAGATAGCCTCGGTTACTCGATGATTCGAGTAGTAACCGATGGTTTAACTCAATTAAATCAGGCATTTAAGTTTGAAACCTGCAGAAAGAATGATTTGGGTCGGTTTTGGTTTAAGATTTGAAGTAAAAACGGGTGATTTGAAGCCGCCGGAGCTCGGCCGGAGAATGGCCGGAGCTCTCGCCGGATTCACGGGTTAAGAGTGGGCGGGGGGTTGGGTTGTAACTTTTAAAGTTACAATTCGACCCCTGTAGTTAACTTATTATTATTTTATGCTTAAACCTTTATATTAAAGTTTGTAAATTAACAATAAACCCCCTTGAACTTTGTTTCTTTTTAAGTTTCAACCATTTTAAGTTTACTAAACCTAATAAATTATTATTATTGTTATTATTATTATTGTTTATTATTACTATAATTTTTATTGTTATTATTTCATTTATTAAAATCATTATATTAGTTATTGTTATCTAATAATTATTATCTTTCAAGTTAAATGATTAATAGACCAATTATGGCATCAGTAACCTATAAGTCTCATGAATGACACAACTAACCCATACAAGAATTTAACAAAACTAACAATCAATTAACCCAAAATTACAAGATGTTACAGAGGGGACTACATCTTGAAGCTTCCAAATGGTTTGGAAGCAATTTTGAACAATATTTTGTATGCTCCTAGTTTGACGAGGAATATTATTTATGTTGCCCAATTAAAACAATATGGTTATGTTTTGACATTTATTGAAAATGAAATTCATGTTTTTTAAATGGCATATTTTATATTAAAGTTTTTCCCATTAATGGTATTTATGAATTGGTTTATGAAAACACATTATATGATAGCTCATTTGCCAAACCACCACTAAGAAACTCAAATTGAATTTGAGTGATACCTTTTTTGGCATTGCTGTCTTGGTCATATAAACAAGAAGCGCATACAAACACTTCAAAAGAACGGTCTTTTAAAAGCAAATGAATATGATTCATTTGATGTATGTGAATCTTGTTTACAAGGAAAAATGACTAAGGCACCATTTAGTGGCAAATCCGAAAGGGCTAAAGATTTATTAAGCATCATACATTCGGATATATGTGATCCTTTTATGCCAATGACTAGGTACCATGAAAGATACTTTATTACCTTTACCGACGACTATAGTCGATATGGTTATGTGTACTTGTTAAGACACAAAGATGAAGCTTTTGAAATGTTCAAAATCTCCCAAAATGAAGTAGAAAATAAACTTAACAAGAAAATAAAAATTCTCCACACCAATAGAGGAGGTGAATACCTAAAAGATGCTTTGAGAGATCATCTTAGAAGTTGTGGTATTGTCTCACAACTATCTCCACCTAGAACGCCACAACATCATGGTGTGTCCGAGCGGAGAAATCAAACTCTATTGGATATGGTTCGATCTATGATGGCTAGGAGCTCACTGCCTCTATGGTTTTCGCTTTGCTCTCTACGACCCGTATCTGAATATGGCCCCAACCAAGAAAGTGGAAACGATACCTTTTGAAATATGGCATGGAAGGGTTCCATCACTATCATATTTAAAGGTATGGGGTTGTGAGGCTTATGTTTAGACTCCAACCTCAAACAATCTTGAAGATAACTGCACTAAGTGTATATTCATTGGGTATACAAGAGAATCTATGGGATATTATTTCTATGATCCATTGGAACAAAAGGAGTTCGTTGCCAAGAAGGCTGAGTACTTAGAAGCTAAGTTCCTTATGGAAGGAACTAGCAGTAGAACCGTGGATCTTGAGGAGTATCAAGAACCACAAACCGATACATGTTTGGTTGACAATAGCACTTAACATGAGGATTTTGAGAATGATCACTTGGTTGATCAATGTACACAAAACATTCGCAGATCTGGGAGAATTAGTAATCCACCTAAAAGATATGGATTTTTTGTAGATGGATGCTATATGTAGATTCCAATGAGCAAACCACCTATCGTGATGCAATGTCCAATTTGGATTGTGACAAATGTCTTGAAGCCATGAACATTGAGATGTAATGCATGTATGACAACCAAGTGTGGGACTTGGTTGAACCACCTCTTAACTCCAAGATAGTTGGAAGTAAGTGGGTTTCCAAGAAGAAAACCGATATGCATGGAAACTTGGATACTTATAAAGCTAGACCTGTAGCAAAAGGTTTCACTCAAACTCAAGTGGTTGATTATGATGAGACCTTCTCACCAGTTGCAATGCAAAAGTCTATTACGATATTATTTGCCATAACTGCTCAATATGATTATGAGATTTGGCAAATGGATGTCAAAACCACTTTTCTAAATGAATATCTTGAGGAAGATGTCTATATGGTTCAGCCTGAAGGTTTTGTCGACACAAAACATCCTAACAAAATATGCAAGTTAAAAAATCGATCTATGGATTGAAACAAGCATCAAGGAGTTGGAATCACCGTTTTGATGAAGAGATAATCAAATTCGGATTCATCAAAACGCTGATGAAGCATGTGTATATAAGAAAGCTAGTGGGAGCATCACGACTTTCCTAGTATTCTATGTTGATGACATCCTACTATTTGGAAATGACATTCCAACCATGGAAAGAGTAAAATCCTGGCTTGGAAATTGTTTCCGCATTAAGGATCTTGATGAAGCCACCTATATTTTGGGAATAAAGATCAATAGGGATAGATCAAGTCAGTTGATAGGTTTGAATCAAAGTGCATACATTGATAAGATCTTGAAAAGGTTCAAGATGGAAAACTCTAAGAAAGGTACCATGCCTATTCAAAGTATGGGACTTGGTTGAACCACCTCTTAAGTCCAAGATAGTTGGAAGTAAGTGGGTTTTCAAGAAGAAAACCGATATGCATGGAAACATGGATACTTATAAAGCTAGACTTGTAGCAAAAGGTTTCACTCAAACTCAAGGGGTTGATTATGATGATACCTTCTCGCCTGTTGCAATGCTAAAGTCTAGTAGGATATTATCTACCATAGCTGGACATTATGATTATGAGATTTGGCAAATGGATATCAAAACCACTTTTCTAATGGATATCTTGAGGAAGATGTCTATATGTTCAGCTTGAAGGTTTTGTCGATAAAAAACATCCTAACAAAGTATGCAAGTTAAAGAAATCAATTTATGGATTGAAGCAAGCATCAAGAAGTTGGAATCACCGTTTTGGTGAAGATATAATCAAATTTGGGTTCATCAAAAATGTTGATGAAACATGTGTATATAAGAAAGCTAGTGGGAGCATCATCACTTTCTTAGTATTGTATCTTGATGACATCTTACTATTTGGAAATGACATTCCAACCTTGGAGGGTATAAAAGCCTGGCTTGGAAGCTGTTTTTCCATATATTTTCGGAATAAAGATCTATATGGATAGATCAAGGCGGTTGATAGGTTTGAATCAAAGTGCATACGTTGATAAGATCTTGAAAAGAATCAAGATGGAAAACACTAAGAAAGGTATCGTACCTATCCAAAGAGGAACGATATTGAGTAAGACTCAATGTCCAAGCTCAAAGGATAAGCAAGACAAAATGAAGGGTATCCCGTATGCGTCTACTATAGGATCCATCATGTATGCAATGATATGCACTAGACCAGACGTGTCATGCGCTTTGAGCATGACAAGCCGATAACAATAAAATCCTGGAAGAAATCATTGGATGGCTGTTAAGAACATACTTAGTACCAAAGGAGGATTAATGATATGTTCCTAATCTACGGATCTGGTGAGGAGGAACTCGTAGTAAAGGGTTACACGGATGCGAGTTTCCAAACTGATCGGGATGATTCACGATCACAATCGAGGTACATTTTCATCTTGAATGGAGGAGAAATCTTTTGGAAGAGCTCAAAGCAAGATGTGGTGGCATTATCAACTACGGAGTCAGAATAGAGAAATATAAGTGGCTTCGGAAGTACTTGTTCTTCCGAAGCTATTTAACCTTCGGAAGACACTGCTATGAACCGGTGGACATAAGTATGGTCTCTGAAACTCCACTGCAGACCTCTAATACTGCATGGTGTTTTCTCAAAGAGCCATGTAGTTGACCATACTTTATTCCATTGTTCACCTTTTTATGTTAGTACAAGCTACCAACTTTAGTTGGTGACAAAAGGTAAGTCAAGGACATGTCCTGACTACCATATCTCAAATAAAGTCTTATCTAAGATATCTTAAACTATAGCTTTGTAGTATTTGCTTTAGTTAGAGGATTCCTGCTGGTATCAAAGTATATCCGGCTATAGGTAGTATTATATGTAGTATCTCATTGTAACTCATAAAAACATGCCTGTAAGAGTCTTGTAATATTTGAGTTGAGAAGCGATATATGCAAGTACTTTGAAAATTACTTCTTGTGTTTTGTTATTACTTATTATATTGTTATCAACTCTTAAAGACTTTGCTTTCATCAAGAGTGTTGTTTAAGTGAGTTTGAGAGAAAATCAAGTGTTTAGTGACACAAACCGATCCTGCAATAACTTAATGGTTCAAATATAAATGATTCATCAAAAAATATATTCTAAAAAAACATCACAATAATTTATAAAGAAATCAAGTGTACATGCGATTTTGTTTCAAGACATAAATGAACAAACATATGCAAACAAAACAACGAACATAAACAACCAAACATAAACATACGTATGTAAACGAACATAATGAAAGTTCACGAGAATAATTGAACAAACAAAACATTTGTTCATGTTTGTCGTTTAGCTAAATGAACATTTCCATACAAATCTGGTTACTATGAAAACCTATTCGTGACTAGAATTTAGTGTTACATAAGATTGGAAAATATTAGGAACTCATTATTAGTCACTAATATGAGTAATAAAAATCAATTCCTAATATCATCAGTAACTAATATATTAGTCTTTGATATTGTGTATCCAAGAAAAATAATTAGTCTCTTATAATTTATTCGTTGATAACCACTTTTCTTATAGTGATAAACGAACTTCCCACCAAGCATGTGGCGAATAGTTCATAAACTTTTGATATATTTGCACGCCTACCACTAACATATGTGTGTGCGTGCGCGCACGTGCATGTATTAGGAAAGTTATCGTACAAATGAATTTTGTGTGTGATGTGGAAAAATGATTACGCAAGAATAAACATTTCGCGTAGAATATGACGTAAGATGTGAAATTATTCACACATAGATGAAATTATCAGGCACTAGTGAAAGTATAAGATATGAGTTATTCTTTCACAATAACTCCGTCTCTACGTCATAATTTAACACAACTTAAATACTTCTTGTGTAATAATTGCACCCCACCTTGTGTACTTTAGACAAACATATACCCATACACTACTTTGTATTCTAAACTTTAGACATGAATATACAGACAAAAATATGCATATACGTATACCCATACACACACATATACGCATACATATACATATACACACATATATACGTATACATAACGTATACTCGCACATATACATATACATATACGCCTATATATAGCACACATATACGTACACATATACATAACACATGTAGGGTTTGTATCTTGTAGAAGTATGCAAGGACTACATTTAGAAGCTGATGCATAAAAGATCTCTCAGCTTGCACATGTGAAGTACATGGAAGTTCTTTAGAAAATTTGATACTAGTTAGTGAATTATGCTAAGTATCAAATCTTTAGAAGAAAAATATGATGTCTTATAAAGCTTGAAATACAAGTCTTCCGAAGACAAGAATGATTTCTTCTGAAGACAAAAAAGGCATGTCTTCTCTAATATGCTTTTGTTGGACCAAAAGAACCAATGAGCCGGATCAAAAAAACCTTTAAGTCCCACAGACGTCATAACAACTACTGAAGACCACAACAGCTGAAGACAACAGCTGATTACAAAGTCTGAAGACAAGTGCTGAAGACAAAGTCTGAAGACCCAAGTGCTGAAGACAAAGTCTGAAGACACGAGTGCTGAAGACACACGTGCTGAAGACACACGTGCTGAAGACACACGTGCTGAAGACACACGTGCTGAAGACAAAGTCTGAAGACACAAGTGCTGAAACAACAGTCTGAAGACACGAGTGCTGAAGACAAAGTTTGAAGACACAAGTGCTGAAGACAAAGTCTGAAGACAAGTGCTGAAGACAAAGTCAGAAGACACGAGTGCTGAAGACAAAGTCTGAAGACACAAGTGCTGAAGACAAAGTCTGAAGACACTAAGTGCTGAAACAAAGTCTGAAGACCAGTGCTGAAGACACAAGTCTGAAGACACAAGTGTGAAGACCAAGTATCAGACGTTGTCACAATAGCTGAAGAGGTCTTCTTCAGTAGTGTGACGGTTACCTTTCAGTAGTTTTATATTTATTAGTAGTTTTGTAAAACGACTGAAGAGCTTGTTCTTCGGTCGTTGTAGTTTTTCAGTTAGTTTCTTATCAGTAGTTTCTTATTTTGTACTTAAAACTCTGATATGTTCTCAATAGTTGTGAACATTTCAGTAGTTTGTTAAGAGTTAGTTATTTTTGTAATAGATCTGCCAGTTGTCACTTTCCCGTGATAACAGCAGCGAGCGATTGCTCTATATAAGGAGTGTCAACCTATTGTAATAATAGAGAATGATTTGATCATAAAATTCAATATTATTGAAACATTCCTTGTTACAGAATATATTCTCTCGTTATAACATATTTGTTCTTAATGCATACGAGTATCAAATCTTGCCATAATTTGTCTAATTCTTGTTCTTATTCCGCTGCGTTACGCTCCATTACATCAAACTTGTGATCACTGATCCTGACAAATGGTACAGAGCAGGTTATCATTGATCGATCTAATAATTGATAATTGAAACTGCTATTCAAGATCCAAGTTTGATTGAATTAGCATTTTTGTGTTTTGCAACAAACGGTTATAGAGATTGAATTTTCTGTGTTTTCTGGTCATTCATCCTGAGATTTTCTTTTGGTTTTCATTGAGTCTGCTGTGGTCTTTATAAAACGTTTAAAAGCTTGAATTAATTGTATTTGGACTCAAAATGACTCTCCTTCCAATGATCCTCACAATACTAGTTCCTCAACCAAGCCTCCAATGCTGGTTAGGAATGAGTATAACATATGGCAACGACGAATGCTCCATCACTGTTCTGTTAACAACGCAGTTGTTGGACATCAGTGGTACATGGTCCACAAGCCTATGGTGAATAACCCGGAAACCAATCAAATGATTCTGAAGAGGAGGGACCAATACTCAGATGAGGATAAGAAGTTGTTTGAGATTGATGCAAAAGCCCATGGAATTCTGGCCATGGCACTGCCTAATGAAATCTATTCTGGGCTAATGCATCATGAAACTGCCATGACCTCTGGAATGCCTTGAAAGAACAATTTGGAGGAACAGATGAGGGCTTGGCAAATAATAGAGAAATCCTTGCCCAACAATATGAGACATTCTCTTATAGGAAGGCTGAGACACTGACTCAACAGTTCGAGCGGTTCTCTTGTTTGATCTCTGAATTAAAAATGGTCAAACATGAGTACACCATAGCCAGATGAATAACAGATTTCTCAAATCACATGCCTGAGAGATGGGACACATATACTATTGTCCTACGCTCTAGTGCAAATTTGGACAAACTATCTCTCACACCCAACTCCATGGGAAATTGCTCACATTTGAGGAGAGATAGAACAGAACGAAAATTGTCTTCATCTGGAAAGCTCACTGAAGACTTTGTACCAGGCAACACTTCCTTGGTTGGTCATGAGTTAGAATATGCTTCATCTGAATGCAGTATGATGAGCATATTGATTTCTCTTCAAACACTTTTGATTTTGCATTGTGAGTGTTGATAGTCAGTTCACTGGATGTAATAATGACAATCTATGCTTCATCATGGATGATCTCAAGGGGATTGCTGATGATGACTTAGAGAGATGGATATTTTGAGCCAGTGGCCTTGATAAATATCAGATCTCAGAAGTTCTACAAAAGAACTGGAAGAAAGTTCCCAGGACTCTCTGGCAAAACCAAAGTGGTTTTGACAAGAGTAAGTTGAAGTGTCAAATGCACAGGCTTGGACACTTTGCTAGAGAATGTAGATCATCTGGATCTAATTCCTCTGCACCTTTTGTGACTTTCCCTGGCAATAGTCAACAACACAGAGGGCAACATCCTGCCAATTCTAGTCATCATTCTCAACCACAATCTCCTGCATATTTTGTTCCTCAGGGTCAAATGCCATATCTTACCCTTGTTATTACATGCCACAGTCAAATCAAGTTCAAGTTCCTATGGTACCACAACCTCATGCACTACCAGAACCTCAACCATCTCAATCTCATCAACCTCCTCAACCTCCTCAACCTCAACAACACAGCTTCTTCACCCCTGGAGGTGTTGACTGGAGCAGTTTACCGGATGACATGTCTGGTCATGAACAACTGTTCACAGGTGCTGGTCAACATGGTGGTGACAGTCCTTTTGGGAATCTGGCTCTCATGGCCCTGGAGTCTACTAAGGGTTCCTGCTCAAATGCATCATCTTCACACGTAACTTAGGTATCTTCAGAGGCTAAAGCCAAGTTATGTTCTGAATCATGCATTGCTGCCTTTGTCTCTATTAGAGAGGCAAATGTAGCATTAATAAATCAAAAACTTGAGTTTGAGAAAACCATTTCCAAAAGAAAAGATGAGTTTGAGTCTGCTCTTAATAGTAAAAATGATGAGATTTATAAGCTTAAATGCCATTAATGATGAGAAGGCTAAGCTAGAGGTTATTCTGGATGACCAGAGAAGTCTCAAAGAAACCCTTACAGTCACCCAGGTAGAGTGTGATCGATGGGTACAATCATGCAAAGGTTTTGAAATGCTTCTTAGTAAGCAATCTGCTTCCAATGTGAAGTTGGTATTGGTTACAATCACACTGCTCCTCCTACAGATTTTGCTTCAAGATCAGAATGAAATCTGATGGAGAAAGCAATAACCAATCCACCTCATCATGTGATTTACTTTTTGATAGAGCATCATCAAAAGTTGAAGTCAGCACTAAGCCCTCTCAGAACCCATCAGCTGATATTGATGGTTCTATTGATGACACTCACATGATAAAAGAGATGATCAACTCAGGAGTTATTTCTGAAAGTCCTGAAAGGACTGGAGAGCAAGATTTAACACCTGAAGTTCAAACTCCAACTACTGTCAGCACTGCAGAGAAGAAAACTGTCAGTAGAAAGAATTTGAAGACTACTAAAGAGGAAGTCAAGAAAGCAAATAATGCTTCCAAAGTACTGAAGAAGCAAGTCTTCAGTAGTTTCAACCTCTTTAGTTGATGATTCATAAGATGAAGAAGAAACCATGTGAAGTATGTGGTTTGTTCAATCACCTTACAGATGATTGTTGGTACAAAAGGGGATCCAAACTCAAACATAAAGAAGAAATTCAAGAGAAAATGGTTAAAATGAAAACTAAGTTAGGAGCCACATTTGTACTAGCAACATCAAATCTTGTAACCCTCAAGTCCAAACAGAAATCCAAAAAGGAAGGGTTTAAACAGGTAACAGCTGAAATTGCTCAAAAGAAGAAGGTGCAACATAGGAACTTATCAAACTCCAATGCTAATGTGTCTGTAGAGCTGAAAGCCTTATCCCAAAATCAGACACAGCTGGTTATGATGGTTCAACATCTATTGGGAAGAGTTAACCAATCGGATGTTCCTATGTTGAAACCACAGAAAAGGGGGTCAAAGCCAAAGGATTCCTTTTCTTCACCAGCTTCTTCCTCTCAGGCTGTTGTTTCCAACAAACATGTTAGTTTACCATCTGTTGATGAGAACAGGCCCAAGACCAAAAAGGTTTGGGTCTCAAAATCTAACTAATTTGTTGTATTTTGCAGGGTTCTTCAACATACCTCAGAGGCATCTGGTATGTAGACGGTGGAGGATCCATGCATATGACAGGAAACAGATCACTTCTTAATGACTACTCTCAAGGAAGGAAGGGGTTTGTATCATTTGGCAATGATGCAAAGGGTTACATCATCGGCAAAGGATTTGTTTCCAGTGGGGAATAAAGTTTGATGATGTTAACCATGTGGAAGATATCAAGTACAACCTCTTGAGTGTCAGTCAAATGTGTGACAAAGGCGATGTTGCTCTTTTCACCAGTCAGAACTGTCGGATTCTGTCATCCAAAGTTCTAAGTTTGATTGATAAGGTGCTGGATGAACACACTCTCCTAAAGGCCAACAGGACAGGAAGAGTGTATGCCTTAGATCTGTCCAAGACAATAGATCTCAAAGGCCATCCTTGCCTATTTTCCAAGACTTCCCCCAAGAATCTATTCTATGGCATAGAAGGCTGGGTCATGTTAATCTCAAAAAGTGAATCAGCTGATAAACCATGGTTTAGTAAGGGGACTGCCTATGAAGGAGTTCAAGTGTGAAGATAACTACACTACTTGTTAAAAGGAAAACAGCACAAAGCTTCATTTCCCTCCATAGAAGAACCCAAGTCCACTGCCTGCTTACAGCTTCTTCACATGGATCTCTTTGTCCTGTGAAAGTAATGAGTATGGCTAAGAAGAAATACTATCTGGTAATTGTGGATGATTACTCCAGATTTGTATGGACTTTCTTCTTGCATTCAAAGGATGAGGCTGCCCAGTCCATTATGAACTTTGTGTTACACGTTGAGAAGCAGTATTCCCTACCAGTTAAGTGTGAGAGGAGTGATAATGGTACTGAATTCAGAAACCACACTCTTGATGAGTTTTATTATCAAAGGTAATCAAGAGGTAGTATAGCATCCCAAGAACTCCTGAGCAAAATGGAGTAGTGGAGAGAAAGAACAGAACCCTTATTGAAGCTGCAAGGTCCATGTTGGCTGATTTTAGACTGCCAATGACTTTTTGGGCTGAAGCTGTCAATACAACTTGCTATGTATAGAATAGAGTTCTAGTAAATCAGAGGTTGATGAAGACTCCATATGAAGTTCTTCATCATTTGGCCCGTCTAATTTCATTCTTCAGAGCATTTGGGTGTCCTTGTTTCATCCTCAACACACGGGATCAACTCCAAAAATTTGATCCTAAGGTGGATGCAGGGTACTTTGTTGGTTATTCATCAACTTGCAAAGCGTACAGAGTTTTCAACTGCAGAACAAAGATGGTTGAAGAGACTCTACTGTTAAGTTTAATGAATCTCCTAAGGACAAGATTCCACAAAGCCCTGTGGAGCTATTTGATTTGGACATACTACAATATGTTCCTTTTCAAACTCCTGCTGTTGCTCCTGTCAACAGTTCACCACCTGGTGGTACTGCTGGTGCTGATGATGATGATGATAGAAGTACTCACCTCTTCAGGTTTAGTGATCAACTGCCTGATTCAGCTAGACCTGATGTTCCTGTAGCTCCAGTAGCACCATCCACAACAAATGCTGATGAGATTTCTTCAAATTCAACTTCCTTTGAATTACCATCCACTGATTGGTTTCAAGGAAACGATTACCATCACCATCTGTTGCTGCTGAACCTGCTACAAACACTTGCACAGATGTCATTGTGTATCAAGATCTGAAGAATCACCCTATGTCTCAAATCATTGGTGATATCACTGCTGGCGTATCAACAAGAAGTCAATTGTCAAATTTCTGCTTCTATGCTCTCTTCATTAGTCAGCAAGAGCCAAAGAATTATCACATTGCTTTAAAGTACAATGGATGGGTTGATGCCATGCAGCTTGAGCTTCTTCAGTTCAAGAAACAGCAAGTGTGGGAACTGGTTCCTCTACCTCCAGGTAAGTGTGCAATAGGCACTACATGGGTGTTTAGGAACAAAACTGATGAAAATGGGCTTATTGTTAAGAACAAGGCCAGACTGGTTGTTCAGGGGTTTGCACAAGAAGAAGGTATTGATTATGATGAAACCTTTGCCCCTGTAGCCAGACTGGAAGCAATTCGATTGTTTTTAGCTTATGCTGCTTATCAAAAACTCAAAGTTTTTCAAATGGATGTCAAAAGTGCATTTTTGTATGGGAAAATTAAAGAAGAGGTTTATGTATGTCAACCACTAGGCTTTGAGGACAATAAACATCCTAATTGGGTGTATAAGCTTGATAAGGCTCT
Organism: Flaveria trinervia; assembly: GCA_025506515.1. Lineage (NCBI taxonomy): Eukaryota > Viridiplantae > Streptophyta > Magnoliopsida > Asterales > Asteraceae > Flaveria > Flaveria trinervia. The sequence continues at coordinate 76,929,101 of CM046450.1, read as the reverse complement.
TTATGGGTTGAAACAAGCTCCTAGAGCCTGGTATGAGACATTATCAAACTTTCTTCTCGAAAATGATTTCACTAGAGGCTCCATTGATAAAACTCTATTCATTAAGAAAGCGGGACAACATAATCTACTTGTTCAAATTTATGTAGATGATATTATTTTGCATCCTCTGATCCTCAGTTGTGTGATGCCTTTACAAAGTTGATGCAACATAAGTTTGAAATGAGTGCCATGGGAGAATTGCAGTTCTTTCTAGGTTTGCAAATTAAACAAAAGGCTGATGGAATTTTCATTCATCAGTCCAAATACACAAAAGATCTTTTGGAAAAGTTTGATTTACAAAACTGTAAGCCCTGTTCTACCCCCATGTGCAGCACCACACAACTGGATACAGATCAGAAAGGTAAAGTGGTTGATGAAACACTTTACAGATGTATGATTGGGTCATTGATGTATTTAACAGCTTCTAGACCGATATTATGTTTGCTACATGTGTTTGTGCTAGATTTCAGGCTGCACCTAAAGAGTCTCATCTGATTGCAGTCAAGAGGATCTTTAGATATTTGCAAGGTACACAATCTCTAGGTTTATGGTATTCCACTGGGCACTCTTGTAAATTAGTTGCTTTCTCTGATAGTGACTATACAGGGTGTAAGTTGACCAGGAAATCAACTTCTGGTGGATGTCAATTCCTAGGCAACTGTTTGATTTCTTGGCAGAGTAAGAAACAAACATCTGTTGCTACATCCACTGCTGAAGCCGAGTACATTGCTGCTGCAAGTTGTACATCCCAAGTACTCTGGCTTCAGAATCAACTTTTGGACTATGGCATTACAGAGACTAAGACTCCGTTATTAATGGATAGTGCTTCAGCTCTTTGTATTGTCAAAAATCCAGTCCAGCACTCTAGGACGAAACATATAGAAATTAGACATCATTTTATAAGAGATTGTTTTGAAAAGGGTCTAATTAATCCTATGTTTGTGCCTAGTGCTGATGAGCTTGCAGACATTTTTACTAAGCCTTTGGATAGTTCAACTTTCCACAACCTGGTGTTAAGGCTTGGTATGCTGCAGCTAGAATAAGTAACACTACTGATGATCTCAGTAATAAGTACTGGTGATCATTGGTAACCATGTCACATATAAGTACTGATGAGTTCTTTCACCCTCAGTAGTTTTATAACTACTGAAGGCTAAATGCCTCACAAGTACTAAAGTACTTTATCTATTCTAAACTACTGATGTAGTTACAACTACTGATGTAGTTACAACTACTGAAATCAGTACAAAAAGATAAGTACTGACGTCCTATGAAACACCTGAAAAGCAGATGCAAAGTCTGATGAGTAAGTGTTGAGGACAGTATGAAACAGCTGAAAAGCTAAGAATTGACGAAAACAACTGATGAGTAATTTCTCTTCAGTTGTTTCTACAACTGCTGTTTCAAAACAACTGAAGCCAAAACCATGTCTTCAGTAGTTTACAACTACCGAAGACTAACACCAAGTCTTCAGCTGTTTACAACAACTGCTGACAAAACCATTGTCTTCAGTAGTTTCACAACTACTGATGACTAATACCAAGTCTTCAGTTGTTTCATCACCTGAAATCAAAACTGTTTTCAGTAGTTTTATAACTACTGATGACTAAATCAGAGACTTCAGCTTTTTCAACGTCTGACGGTTAATACCACGTCATCAGTAGTTTCAACAACTAATGACTCACACCAAAACCTTCAGTCGTTTTCTAACCCGACCCTTTAAATACCTTATCCCACCTTCAGAGTTTTTATCTTCTCTTCTCAAACCTAACGTTCAAAAACTCTCTACCCTATCTTCATCAATGGCGACCTTGCAACTAAAACCACAACACAACTGTGTCGCACATCTCACCAAATCACCATACTGGACCAAGTTTCACAACGCCATTGATTTAATGGTTCAGTCACCCTACAAAACGGCGTTTCTGGTAAACCCCACCATATATGCCGAATCCCTTACCCAATTCTGGACAAACGTCACCTTGGTCTCTGAGGAGAACGACACAGAGTCTCTTCAATCGTTTGTCCATGGCCAAAAGTGGTCATCACTCCAGACACTCTTCGCCAAACCCTTAATCTGGATGATGCTACTTTCCCAACTGGTTATCCAAAGGGCACAACAGATCAATCATTTGCCCACCATGGATACCAGGGTAACCTGAGTGCATCTACCTTACTGAAGAAACATTTCCGGATGCCGAACGTCTCATATTTCATATGGTAAATGTATGCCTTGCCTCCAAGACTTCATCATGGGACCAAATGTCCACAAGGTGGCAACAGGTTATGTACTCCATCCTTGAGCAACAACCTTTAAATTTCTCTGAAATACTATTTTTAGAGCTCAAGGATATGGCCCAAAAACAAACGGCTAACCGTTGGATATTATATCCTCGGTTCATAATGGCTATAATTGAAAACCAGCTTCAAGCTGAGGGACTTCTTGGCCTGGGAGTCCCTGCTATGGCTGTATTGCCTGAAGTATACTCCCGGCACAACTCTGACCAATCACTCAAAATGGCTGCCAAGCTGCGCAAACCCACGCAGCTGGAACCCACAGCCACCACCTCAAAATCCAAAGTCCCCACCAAACCCACTAAAAAGAAGACCAAAAAGGCTACTCAGGGAAATGAGTCCCCTGAGGATGCCCCTGCAACACAACCCCAGGCTTTATCCACTGGTTATAACCCCCTAGTGGATATAAGGACTCTCCCAGCCACAGCCGCGCAGGATTCCTCTCAAAAGGAGCCTGCAGCAACCACAGAAGGGGTACCCACAAATCTGGGATCTTCCTCATTTGAGGAGATTGCCATTGAAGAGCACCAATCTCCCCAGGTGCACACTGCTTTTACCCCATATTCCCATGCAACCGCCCCCCAAAGCCCAACCATTATCATTGCAAACGTGCTGACTCAGCTGCATGCCTGTCCTCCTCCCCAACAACCACCAACAAAGGGGAGAACCACAACCATTGAGGACGAGGATCACCATGCTTCTGACAACCCACAGCACCGGGGTTTATACGTTCTATCTCCTGGTGTGGATATGGAGATTAGAACATCTAGTGAGGCTGCCACCTCTTCTAAATCAGCACATGATTAGAATGAGGCTGGTAACATAGCTAAGACCTCACTAGAGGCAACAGCTGATGAAGGACATAGTCCTGAGGCTGGAAGTCCCCAGTTCCAAGATAAAGGGGCACATGCTAAAACTGGTCTACTCCTAGTGCATGTACATCCTGCTACAAGCAGGAGGTCAGGTGATTCAGCAACCGCTGATGATGACCTGGGCTTCTTTTATGATGTTCTGGCCCAGAACACAATTCTTGAGGAAGAAGTCAGTAGACTACAAAGACTACTTGACCAATTCTCTCAAGAAGCAAGTCCATCTGCCACCAACATAAACCCACAGATGGCACCTTCACCTGAAGGTCTCCCACACACTCAGCCACTCAAAACTTCCAAGCCACCACTTCTGTTTCTGGCATTGCTTCTCAGGGACAGAACCCCTCTAAGCAAACAGTTGCTATCTTCCAGCAAACTCTACCTTTCATCACCCCAATGATCACAGACATTGTGATCAAAACCATGGATGAGAGGCTTCCCTCAATCATACACCCTGGTGGAGGAGATTGTGAGCACAAGGCTTTCTGCTACTTAAACCCTTGCAACCAATGCAACCAAAAAGGGGGAGAGTCAGTCAGTGAAAGCAAAGAGGGAGAGCAAACTGAAAGAAAAGGAAACTGAGAAGGAAGAGGAGTCTGTGAAGGGAACCAAAAATGATCAAGTGAGTGAAAGTCACAAAAACTTTCATGTCACATATAAGAAGAGGAAGGGTGAAGGAAAAGAGAAAGAGCTCCAACTTGATGAGATGATCAAAATGGCAGATGCTACTCATAGTAAATCAATGGATGCCATTATTGATAAACTATATAGACAAGGGTTCGATACTGCACAACTTGACTCAGAGATCAGGAGACTTGAAGTTGAAGAAATTAACTCAAGATGGGCAAGTTATGATGCATTAGAAAGAGAGAGACTAGAGATCATGATCAGATTCATTGCAAAATATCTTGGGAGATCATTGATCGAGATTAAATCATGGACCAGGGACAGTATCTTGGCCATAACCTCCAAGATCTGTTCGTCTGAGGCATACACTAAGGGGTTAGTAGTCGAAGATTTGAATGAAGCAGGAGCAGGGAGCAGGACTGAGCTAGCCAAACACTCAAAAGCAACACTCACCTCCAAAATGCTAACTCAGCCTGTCAACATTCCCTCTCCAAAATAACCACAATCACAACCCACAAAACCAACTCCCTTACCCTCTAAACCAACAGCCGATGATGCACCTAAGAAGAAGAAGAGAAGGGTGTTGAGGCTAGAAGAAGAAGAAGAAGAAGAAGAGGATGATGTGGAAGAAGATAGGCTGCCTCTGTCTGCAGTCCTAACATTGGCTAAAGCCAAACCCAGGCCCATCACTCCCACCTCACAGATGGAAGCTGTGAGAGTAAAGATTGAAGAAGAACATCAGCAAAGGCTTCATGATGATGAAATGTTTAAAAGCATCGACAAAACTTATGATGCTTCGTCATCAATAATAAGTATGAAGAAAGAAGCTCTGAGGTTGTACACCCTTGCTAACACATTTCAATATCAGAAGGAAAAGGTGAGAGTATGGCATGATCCTAGGGTGGCTCACAGGATTGTAAAGAAAGACATCCCTTCGAGATACAAGGGCCAAGTAAAAAGGATCGTAGATGAAGAGATCATAGTGGTCCTTGTAGTATCACCCTGGGAGATTGTAGAAGATTTCAAGAAGGCCTATGAGACTAAACAGCCACCCCAAAAGATGTTAGAGAACAGAATTATTAAAAAGGGGTTAGTCTACAAGAGGCTTGAGAACTTCAAACAAAATGAGCTCAGTCTGTTACTTGAATGGACTCATCCTGATGAGTTTGCATACAGACAGATTACAACAGTTGAGCTCAAAAATGGTAAATAGGCCAAGTACATCTCAGAGCTGTATGGGCGTGAAGGATTGTTTGATGGTGAAGCCGAGAATTTGACCATGGAAGAACAAATTATGTTTCTCAGAGCATACACCAGAGAATCCTACAGGCTTATACATGGGAAGTGAGTCTCATGGATGGGGGAACAGCTCAGTATCCAATTCCCTAATACAGAGCTCCCATCCATACATTGCCAACCAAATCATCAGAGACTCATTTCCAGGCCAGTGCTTATATGGGTCATCTTCTCAACTGATCAAGAAGGAAAAAGACCAACCATTCTGCCAACAATAAGTGGGACCTCAATAAAGTTAAAGGTTTTGGCTGCATTGGTTCAGGGGGAGTTTGTTGGACCAAAAGAACCAATGAGCCGGAGCAGAAAAACCTTTAAGTCCCACAGACATCATAACAACTACTGAAGACCACAACAGCTGAAGACAACAGCTGATTACAAAGTCTAAAGACAAGTGCTGCAAACAAAGTCTAAAGACACAAGTGCTGAAGACAAAGTCTGAAGACACGAGTGCTGAAGACAAAGTCTAAAGACACGAGTGCTGAAGACAAAGTCTGAAGACACGAGTGCTGAAGACAAAGTCTGAAGACACGAGTGCTGAAGACAATGTCTGAAGAAACGAGTGCTGAAGACAAAGTCTGAAGACACAAGTGCTGAACACAAAGTCTGAAGACAAGTGCTGAAGACAAAGTCTGAAGACACGAGTGCTGAAGACAAAGTCTGAAGACACAAGTGCTGAAGACAAAGTCTGAAGACACAAGTGCTGAAGACAAAGTCTGAAGACAAGTGCTGAAGACAACGTCTGAAGACACAAGTGCTGAAGACCAAAGTATCAGACGTTGTCACAACAGCTGAAGAGGTCTTCTTCAGTAGTTGTGACGTTTACCTTTCAGTATTTTTATATTTATCAGTAGTTTTGTAAAACGACTGAAGAGCTTGTTCTTCAGTCGATGTAGTTTCAGTAGTTTCTTATCAGTAGTTTCTTATTTTGTACTTAACACTTTGATATGTTCTCAGTAGTTGTGAACATTACAGTAGTTTGTTAAGAGTTAGTTATTTTTGTAATAGATCTGCTAGTTGTCACTTTCCCGTGATAACAGCAGCGATTGCACTCTATATAAAGAGTGTCAACCTATTGTAATAATAGAGAATGATTTGATCAGAAATATTCGATATTATTGAAACATTCCTTGTTACAGAAATATATTCTCTCGTTATAACCGTATTTGTTCTTAATGCATACGAGTATCAAATTCTTGCCATAATTGGTCTAATTCTTGTTCTTATTCCGCTGCGTTACGCTCCATTACATCAAACTTGTGATCACTGATCCTGACAAAATCTGAAACACCTTTCTGTTTCCATCTTTGTTGGATCACCTACTTGCATTAGTTGGTGAAAAGTCCATGCTTTTGTCAATTGTAGATTAAGGTGATGACTTTATAACTTTCTAACTATGTAATTTTATCCTTTTTGTAATAGATAAGTATGTGAGCTTCAATGTATGGTCGGCTGTAGAATGTATTATAAAGTATCTTAAGTACTTGTATTCGAATATGTAAGGTTTGTCATACTTGAGAGCAATATACATCATTCTTGGAAACCATACTTGAGTCTTTTTGTTCTTGTTCTGTGTTTTTTACTTGAGTTCCATGTTTTGATCACAAACAGGTTCCGTATTTGTTAGGTCATATAAGGCTTGTGCAATCAAAACAACACTTAGAAGATTTTGGAGTACAACTGAACTCAATCTTTTGAGACTAAGTAGTTCTCCTTCCGAATATAAACACTCAGAATATCTAAGACAAAGTCTTCTGAAGAACGAGTCATGAACACTTGCAGAAGTCTTGGAAGAAGTTAATTTTTCCGAAGTATAAACGACTTCGGAAGAACTTATTCTTCGGAAGCCATTTAAACTTCAGAAGAACCTACTATAAACTACTGGACAAAAGTATGGTCCAACTGACACTCACTGCCATCTCTAATATATTGCATGGCGCTTTCCCACACCCATGTAAATTGTATTTAAGTCATGCTTGTAAGAGTCTTGTAACATTGAGTTAATAAGTAATATATACAAGTATCTTGAAAAACCATTCTTGTGTTAATTTACTTATTATATTATTGTCAACTTAGATAGAGATTCGAGTTAATCAATCCGAGTAAGATCATGTGAGTTTAAGAGATAAATTTGTGTTGAGAGACCAACACCAGCCATGCAATTGGTATCAGAGCTTTTTAGGCTCTTGATTATGAGATCTAACCATCCCAAATCATTCTGGTTACATCACACTTACTTTTTTCACTCAAACGGCTCTTAACCAAAAATCTTCTGAGTGGGAACGATGACCAAGGCTCCAATTATCACTCCTGATAATTTTCGAGCATGATGCAAATGCATTGAAGGATTTATCAAGTATCAAGATAGGAGGATATGGAGATTAGTAACTCATGGTCCTTACAAGGCAAGGGTAAAATATCCAACTAGTAATGGTGCCACGATTGAGAAGGCTGTTAAAGACTACAATGATGATGACTTCAATAAGATGGACATCAACTGTAAAGCCATGAATATGCTGCTTACATCTATACCAAATTCCATAATGGTAGGTGTTGGTCCATTATATTGATTTATAGTACAAATGAGATGTTGAATCGTCGAATATAAAATATAAACAATAGAGAACAAGGATGAAGACAATTAAGAACAATAACAAATAAATCAAAGTAAGAACAAATAATTTGAACTCAAAAGACTGGCTTTTTTCCTTGTCTCCTCTCCTGTTCCTGCTTTGATGTGATTTTCACACAGAACCACCAAGTCTTCATCACATAATCCAAATACCTCCATAAGATCAAATAATTTGAACTCAATACCACCTTTTACTCTGATCATAGCCTCCCCCATATTGTTATCATAAAACCACTTCTCGATGTTTTGTAATTGTCAGGGAAGAGGATCTGACAATCTGACCATGCTACAGTCTTTGGGGGTTTCACCCTTAGCACAATCCTTCCTTTTCCCGTCAACCGATCCTTATCCTCTTTGATCTTCTTCTCTCAGCCTTAATGAACCCAAATGAATTAAAATTATCATTCAGTCCATTCTTGATCTCTTTTTCTAGTAGAATGGCTCTGTCGCTTAGATCAACATTAAGCAATAGCAGCACATCGAGCCTCCTTAAATCCCATTAGGCAAGGTCATGAATGCCTTCTTTTTGTGAGATAAGAAATGCTTCCCCCTCTCCTCTTTATCATAAATATTTTGAGGCTAGGGTTACATTTCCAACTTTTAATCCTTTTATCATCCATAGATTTACTCAACCCTTCTAGATTTTGGAATAGGGGAGTTATCTCTTCAGTCCCTTTCTCCCTATCAAACTAATCATCCTTCTCCATTTCAAATACATCATCATCATCATCACCCTTTTTGGCAACATAGGTGAGAGGTCTCTCATCAACCTTATAATACTCTGGTTTAGAATCATAATCAACAAGTTGCTCATCATCTTCTTATTCATCAATCAACCTCTTCCCAGTAGTCTTCTCCACATGTTCAACAGGTTGCTCTCTCACCACCTCTTCTTCAACCAGATCTTTCTATAAGTCAAAGTGCATGTTCACGAAACCAGCCTCAACTACTTCTTCAACATTCTCCACATTCACAATTTCTTCCCTTTCTCTAGGTCCTTCTTCTTCATCAGCTGCTGCTCTAAATGTGCCCTCTCATGTCCGGGAAGATGTACCCTCATTTAAAAATGAGTACTTTGTGAAATCCTTTGACTCAGTCTGAGTTAGCTGATTGGGCAGGCTAGCTGCAGCCTTCAGCTCATTCACCTCGTCAAATAGTTTCTTGGTTAGCTTATTTTGGTCCAACAACATCTTGGTCATTCTCTTAATTACATCATCCTTTTTATTGGTAAGTTTTGTCTTTACCGTGCTTAATTCGTTAGCTAGAGATGCATTCAGATTTCTTAACACATCCTCATCCAAACCGCTCTCTCTTCCCTTCTCGAAGGCTCTATGAATGTTTGATGCTTATGTTTAGTTCTTCTCTCTTCTCCCTCATCAACTTTCTTCTTAGACCTCTTTTCTTTCTCAATCCAGGCCTGCCCAGTCATCTCACTCACATCCTTCTCGAAATCATAATCTTTCTCTTTTGCATATATTTTCCTCTTTTTAACTACATTAGTCTCTTATGCCCTTGTCTCTTTAGACCTTTTATTCTCATACTCATCTACTCTCTTGATATAGTTCCATGTTCTGGTGGGTACATGTTCTCCCAGAGATGAGTGATTTTCCCACTGAAGTCGTGACGAAAGGCGCAACAGTCTGCGAAGATGCGAGTGCTTATTTGCACTAGCCTTTTAACTTTCCCGTGTCTTGGGATATTAGGGATAAGATCATAAAAAATCATCTATAAGAATGGAGGATAAAGTAGCCATTTATCCTTCTTTAACGCCATCACATTCTCTGCCATAGAAGAAAATATCCCTTGCTATGTTTGCCTTCTCTCCCCTACAGCATATCACCATTGCTTTTGCTCAATCTAAATTAAGACATCTAGTCTATCTTTATGGTGATCTAAGAACATAATGAAGACATGAGCTATGTATCTCCATTCCTTAGAGAGGAAGGACTTCTTAATCTCCTTTCTAGTTCCAAAAGGTGGTCCCTCATATCCCATAAATCTGAATGCCTCAAACATCTCCAGGTCTAGCAAAGTAACCTCTTCTCTTGTTTCTTCGTCTAGCCTTAGCACCCTCAACACGATCTCAGCAGTAACGATCACCTCATTCTCCATCACTCTGGCTAGATCCTCTATGTATTGCCTCTAGTATCATACTAAGTCATTCTCGAGAAATCTCTGATGTGAAGGTCATAAATAGTAGTAGAATGAGGTATCCCGTAAGCTATAGGAGATCTCTACAACCATCGTATACAATCTCTAAAAACAGCTGCTTTAGGGTGAGTATCATCCAATATAGCAGTAATGTTGTTCTGCTTGTCAAATTGTAGTTTTGGCGCACTGAAATTAAAGTTTGTTAAGTTCCTCCGGATAGCATAACTTCACAGTTTCGCTGATAACTATGAACTTTTGTTCAATTTCGCTGGACTATCGGTACTTTCGCAGTAAGAACTGCGAAGGTACCGAAAAGTCTCAATCAAAGATAATCACAATGAAGTTTTAAAACCTATAAAAGCCTAAAGTCCTGAGTTTGAAACTCACTTGCGAAGGTAATACGACGATCAATCAGAACATAAAATCATAGAAGAGTAGATTCGCTAATAAAGATATACGGTAAAACCCTAAGTCTTAGAAAATACGATTGTGCGAAAATGGATGAAAAATTTCTCAAAATGAGTTATATAGCAAATGGTTTCACAGGCAACGAAACTATAGTTTCGCCGAGTGAAGACGCAATTTCCCACACAAAACATTGGACTAAACTAATCATGCCACTTGCGAAAGAGCCGGCGAAGGTACAGTTTCACCGTGCGAAACTACCAACGAAATTATAATTTCGTTGAAAACCTAAAAACTTAAAAAATTTGACATCGCTTCCCTTTCTATAAAACAAATAAAATAAAAGTAAAAATAATTTTAAAGAAAAATTAAAACAAAGTAGACAAAATAAAACAAATCAAAATAAAATTTGCTCCACAAAACCTCACCAATCTTCACGTACAATTTTGTGAAAACAAAATCAAACAAAATAAAAGGGTATGAACAAAAGCTAAAAAGTTCTTATGGAGAGTCATAGTTTGGTTGTATTGCCGATATATTCATCCGTTTAAGTTCATGCATTCTTTGCTTCAACAAGTGCACCGTAGCTACTGTTATCATGTTTTGATTCATTTTAAAGAAAACATAGAATGACCTAGTCCTCATAGACATTTGGCAAAGAAACTTATCATGTCCTCATGATATATTGAACAACTGACACACTCTGCATGACTCTTCCTCTCAGAAGCACCATAGGTCTTTTTTCATAAAAAGGAAATCCGTTATAAACGTCAAATGATTAGAGCTCCAGGTCTATACTTACGTATAACAGAGGAGATGATCAATTGAGTCGTATAGATGAGAGCTTCAGCTCTATACTTACGTATAACAAAGAAGATCATCATATTGTGCCGATGAGAGCTCCAGGTCAGTACTATCGTACAGTAGAGGAGATCATCACTCCAGGTCAATGTTCACACATAGCAGAGGAGATAAGCACCAAAAGGAATATAGGAGGGAGCATCTTAGGTATAAAGATGAGAAAACGTGTAGCTTTTCAGATAGGGTGGAATGGTTTGACACAAAGATACTTAAGATAAGACTAACTCAAAACTGAGATATCATATTCTCAACCCGTTTTGAACAAGGACTTGAATCTTTGTGAAGGCTAAGAATATCAAGGGGATTATTTGAGTCATCAAGTTTCTTGCTCTATTAATTATGCTACGAGTATATTGTTTACTTTCGCTTTCTTGTTGAACCTATCAAGCATATCCCACACAATACTATTAACTTCCTTCGCATCGTCTCGGCTTCTCATTTTATTTTGTAAAGAAAAACAAGAGGATCATTTCATATATTCTCCCCTAAAATTTCTACAAATAAGCATGAAGTAGATATTTCTTACCGGACAATATGTCATTATTATTGTGTATGTATATATATATATACATATACATACATACATATATATATATATATATATATGTATATATATATATATATATTATGGGAAGGATGATCAAGAACAATGGAGCAAACAGAACAAAAAGAGAAGAAAGAATACAGATGAAAAAAATATAAAAAAATATAAACAATATATACAAAAAATAGTTTGAAAGAAAAATGGTTTTAAAATGATATTAAACTCAACATAGCGATCAATTTATGAAAGCAAGGTTTTTCAAATGTTTTAGTGAAAAGATCCGCTTCTTGATTTTTTGTGTCTATTGGAATAACATCAATAAAACCCTTTTCCTAAGCATAACAGATCACATGAATCCTTGTCTTAATGTGCTTGGTTCGGGAATGATGAATAACTTTCTTGGAGATGCCACGGATGCTTCGTTGTCACAGAATAACGGTGTATGGAGAAAATTGATCCCATAGTCAATCTGGGTGCAGTATCTAGACCACTTGCGAAGAACAACTGGAAGCATCTATGTATTCCGCTTCTCCTGTAAAAGAGAGAGAGACAATGGTTTATTACTTGCTTTGACATGAAACCAGACAATTGCACAACTATTGATATCCTCTGGTAACTAACTTTCTATTTAACGTACAACCATTAGAATCACTATCACAATAAGCATTTAAATAAAAATTCCTACCATAAAATACAAAGGACCTAAACGAGAAGAGCCTCTAAGATAATGAAAGATTCGTTTTACAATCTTTTCATGACACACTTTTATGGTAGCTTGGTATTGAGCACAACATCCTACAACAAAGGTGATGTCAGCACGACTTTCTATAAGATACATAAGGGAACCGATCATCGATCTATAGAGATGAGGATCAACAGGTATCCCATTTTCATAAGGAGAGAGGCACGTTTGAGCAGTAAATGGAGTCATCTCAGGAGAAGCTTCATCCATATTGAATTTCTTCAAAATTTCTTTAACATACTTCTCTTTATGAATGAGAATTCCCTCTGTCATTTATTCTACATGCATCCGAGGGAAAAAGCATATCTCCCCCATCATGATCATTTCGAAAAGACTACACATTACCTGCTCAAACACCGACACAATTAAGGATTGGTGGAGCCGAATATAATATCATCAACATAAACTTATACAATCAGCATTTCACTATCCACTTCCTTCTTGATTAAAGTCATATCAATGATGCCATGAGAAAAACAATTGCTTATGAGATATTGTGTTAGAGTTTCATACCAGATCCGAGGAGCCTGATGAAGACTATAAAGAGACTTTTCAAGTTTGTAAACTTTGTCAGGAAAGTCGGGATCCTCCAAACTTGGTGGTTGGCACACATAGACCTCTTCATCAATGTCTCCATATAAGAATGCACATTTGACATCCATCTGATAGACTTTGACCTGCTTATGAGCGGCATGAGCTACAAAAATTCTTATGGGTTCAAGACGGGCGATAGGAGCAAAGACTTTGGTATAGTCAATCCGTTCTTCATGAGCAAAGTCCTGAACAACCAATCGGGACTTATTTCTTACCATAATGCCACGGTCATCGGTTTAGTTCGTGAACACCCATTTTGTGCCAATTGGGCATTTGTTTAGTGAAGGTCGACCAAGGTCCACACCATGAATTTCCTGAACTATTGCAACTCTAATTGCATGATTCAACCTAGCAAGGGTCCTAAAGAGCCGCATGACATTTTTAGGACGATTTGGGATATAAAACAAAAGTATAAACATATGTTAATCAAACTAGATTGATTTTGTGTCCAAACTCCTTAGATGATAGATCTTATGTTGTTATCATGTAAGTGATCTTTCAAGGTTTTGAAGTCAGAAGGCATGGGTAAGATATTTGATGATGGTTGGCTAATTGGTTGTTGATGGATGGATGAAGATACAATATCAACTGATGTAGGTAGAGTCAATTAGAGAGATAGGTGATACCAGCTGAGATGAGGTAGATGTAGGTGTGGAGGGAAGGGATGTAGAAATAGGTAGAGGTGGAAGGTCAAATGATGAGGATGAAGATACAATATCAACTGTTGTAGCATGGTTTGAAGATGTAATAAGAGGGTCTTGAGGTATGATAGGTACATAAGTTGGAGGAATGATATTTGTTTAAATATTGGAGCTAGATGCATTATCGTAAAAAATCAGAAGATTAAAAGAGTTAAACATCGTATCAGAGTCAAAGAACCATGTTGGTTGAGATTGAACATCGGGGGAATTAGATTCCTGCCAATCAATATAAAAGGACTCTTGAACAATATGTGTTCTCTTGTTATATACCCGATAGGCTTTTTGAGAAGAGGAATAGCCGACGAAGTAACATTCATCAGACACAACACCGAATTTTGTCATGTGCGCCTGAGTATTCAATAAAGTGCATGAACAACCAAATGGATGAAAGAATTCAATTAAAGGCTTCCTCTTATGAAATAATTCATAAGGTGTCTTCATTTTTTCGTTAACTATCAACACCCTGTTCAGAACATATGAAGCAAAATTCACAGGCTCAACCCAAGAGATGACGGGTAAGGACGATTCAATCAACATTGTACGAGCAGCTTAATAAGGGTGCGAATCTTTCATTCAGCCATGCCATTATGTTGAGGAGTCCTTGCAGCACTAAATTGTCTTAAAATTTCTTTGGTAGCATAAAACAAATCAAAGATCTTATTCCTAAATTTAGTACCATTGTCACTTCTGATTGCTAAAACCTTCCTCTTGCTTATCGTCTCGATTGAAAGAATTAACTTCTGCAACTCCTTAGCAACCTCTCCTTTCTGAGCAATAAATCTTACCCAAGAATACGAGGAAAAATCATCTGTTATCACAAGACAAAAATATTTTTTAGCAATTGATTTAACATGGATTGGGCCAAAGAAATCGGTGTGTAACAACTGAAGGGGATTAGATATCTTATTTTCGATTTTTCTCTTATGTTGTTTGCCTTTGGAACATGCCATACTTTTAGCCTCAGAAAAATCTTTGAAATGAAGTCCCCTCATGATATTGTTTTTAACTAATTTGTTTATATTTTTGAAATTAACATCGCCCAATCTATGATGCCATAAGAAAGACTCAGAGGTGGAAGCTTTGGATAGAAGACATGTGACAGTAGATGTTGACTCCCTTGAACCCAAGTTTAAAAGATATGTGTCATTCTTTCTTGGTGCTCGCATGAGTACCATCTCATTTGGAATATCAATCTTAGATTTTAGAAAGAGACATTCATTGGACTTAAACAAGACCAGAATGTCTTTGTCATAAATCTGAGAGACACTAAACAAATTAAATGCAAGCTCAAGTACATAATTGACTTTCTCTAAAGTTAAGGAGCCATTGGAAACTTCTCCTTGACCGATCATTTTCCCTCCTTTCTTGTCGCCATAAATGTGACATAACCTCCATTCATTATCTGACAATTGGTCAATAAGTCCTTGACCCTCGTCATATGTCTGGAGCATCCACTATCCACATAACATACACTGTATACGATCTTAGGGGAAGAGTCCTACAAAACTATCAAAGAACAGGTTAACCAGGTGAGATGGGAACCCAATTTTGATCAACTTTGGGTTTAGGAGAGACAAATTTCTTATAAAAGAAATTATTAACTAATTTTGTCAATCTATTCCTAAAATAATTCCTATTAAAATGTTTATGATGTAGCTCTGGACAAAGCTTAACTACATGATCATCTTTATCACACCTAAAACAGTGTTATTTTAATCTAGGTCTGTTATGTAACGGGGTAGGGATTTGATCAATATGTATTTCCTCATCACATTCAGATAGATTAGAATCTACATCACTATATGTCTCATACATGTCCCGAGATCTATTTTTATTTGAAAAGGAACGGTTATTTATAAAAGAAGTTAAATTGTGATCTGAAGTACATGTATTATTTGTAACACTTGTACTAGCTGCAGATGAAGTCGATAACCTGTCATTTGATAAAAAAATATTCTTCAGGGTAAAAGATGGAATAGGATGATAAAAGATTTTTCAAAACAATTAGTTTTCTTTTTTTTTCATTACTCTTTGTGGTGGAATCATTCACACTATTAGCACAATCAGAAACATTAGCATCATCACAATCCACAAAATTTAAAGATGAGATAAAAACATCACGAGAATATGATGAGATAGAGTCTATTACAGATTTGCTAAAAACAAAAATAGAATTTAAACTAGATTTATGATCAAAGATAGAATGCTGAGATTCAAGTGTACTTATACTAGTGCATCCAAGCCCGCTAGTCAGTCCATAATTGTACTCCTCACGAACATGCATAGGATTTACACCTTCTAAACCTGCAAACATACTATTAGTGTTGGATCTAGAAAGGCTGGTGCAACCAAAACCAAGTCACTAAGAAGATTTTGGTACAATAAATAAAGGACATCCGAAACCAACTGTCGAACTTCCAAAGGAAAAAGGAGATCTTTCGAAGACAAAGTGTAAAGCTTACTTCCGAAGGAAAAGTTCCAACTTCCGAAGACAAAGAACTTATTCCGAAGTTCATGAATTAGAAAGAAAGGTCTGAAGTCAACTTCCGAAGTACAAAAGTCCTCAAGCCTCGAAAGTATAGAAGCCTCTTCCGAAGTATATGTGGGTTCGGAAGAACTTGTTCTTCCGAAGCCAACTTACCTTCGGAAAATACTGCTATTATCCGGTGGACATAAGTATGGCCTTCCTGACACTCCGTTGCAAATCTTTGAGATACTGCATGGCGTTTTCTCAAAAGCCATGCAGTTGACCATACTTTAATCCACTATTTACCTTTTTATGTTAGTACAGTTGCCATCTTTAGTTGGTGACAAAAGGTAATTCATGGACATGTCATGACTACCATATCTTAGATAATACTTTATCTAAGATACCTTAACTTTAGCATTGTAGTATATGCTTTAGTCTTAGGTTTCCAGCTGGTATCAAAGTATATCCGGCTGTAGGATCTAGTATATATAGTCTCTCATTGTAACTCATGAATGATGCTTGTAAGAGTCTTGTAATATCTTGAGTTGAGAAATAATATATACAAGTGCCTTGAAAATTTATTTCTGTGTGCTCACTACTTATTATATATTATCAACTCTTGTGAAAGACTTTACTTCATCTGAACTGAGTGTTTGTATAAGCAAGTTTGAGAGAAATTCAAGTGTTTTCGTGACAAACCCGATCCTACAATTGGTATCAGAGCTTTTTAGGCTCTTGATTGTGAGATCTTACCATCCTAATCAACCTGTTTTTCACTCCTCCTTATACCTCCCTCAATGAACCTTAATAAATCTGAAGTAGAGATGGGGACGATGACCAAAGCACCCATCATCACCCCTGAAAACATCAGGTCTTGGTGCAGAAGAATGGAAGGCTTCATCAGATATCAAGACAGCAAAATATGGCAATCCATTGTCAATGGCCCGTATAAGCCAAAAGTAGCTGGTGGAAAAGGTGCCATGATCGAGAAAGATGTTGAAGATTATTCTTATGAAGATAGGAAGAAGCTTGACATTGACAGCATCGCTATGACTGTTCTAATGACTGCAATTCCAAACTCTATCATGGTGAGGTTTGAGCACTGCCAGTCAGCCAAAGAACTATTTGATGCGCTTGCTCAAATGTACTCAAGCTCAAATGATTCCAAGAAGGACTCACTGAAGCAGCAGTTCGAGAACTTCACCCATGTTGCTGGAGAGACTCTTAGCTAGCAATATTTTAGGTACATGGATCTCATTTCTTCCCTTCAATTTGTGGGAATTACTCATGAACTCAGAGACCTTACAAGAAAGTTCATTAGTGCATTACCCAATGAGTGGACATTTTACTATGTCTCTATCAAGAGAACAGAAAATCTGAATACACTCACCATGACCGAACTCTATGGGATCCTTGATGGATACCGTTTGGAAATGGAAAGTAAGAGGGGTCATCAGACAAGCAGACCCTTGAGTCTTCCTGCTAGCAACACCTTAATGGTTGCTCAAGGCCCAGGAATCTCCCAAACTCAACAATACCTGACTTACACCCAACAACCATCTTGTTCTTCTAGGCCATACATCACATTTCCTGAGACTCCAAGGTCCCAACAAGCTCAGCAAAGCTCATTTCAGGACAACTGTGCTTTTGTCTCAGGAAGTGGACACTCAAGTGATATCAATACTGCTTTGATGATCTAGAGTGTTTTAGCCCGGATGACGTGGAATACGTGGACATAGTCCAACAAATGGCTCTTCTAATCTACAGAGCAAAGAAGTTCTTTAAGAGAACTGGAAGGCAATTTCCCCATAGTCCAATCAACAGCAAATTTGGGTTTGACAAAATCAAGGTCAAATGTTACAACTGTAACCAACTTGGTCATTTTGCAAGGGAATGCAGGGCTCCTAAGTGCAACCTGGGAACCCCACAGGCCTCCACACATCCCTCAACACCAAAGCCCACCGGAAAGTAAACTAAAACAGCTGCAATGGCTCAAGAAGTTGACTGGAGCTTCATGCCACAGGATGTGACTCCTGCCCAAGCACTGATGCCCGGAACAGATGAAAATAAGGTATACGAACAACTCTGTACTCCTGCATGTATCGCTAAGGTTAAATTGTATCAGAACTACAATATGGAGATTAAATCTGATATTGGGTCTTTAAATGTTTTGAAATCTAACTTTAAAAGGGCTGAATCTGACTACCAAAGAAAAATTGAGAAGTTAGAGAAAGTTGTGTCCCTATTAAAACATGAGCACACAAATTATAAGACTCAAATAAAGGATTTAATATCCAAATTGATCGAGGCTCAAGCCCAGCTTGTCACAGCTGAGGCTCAAGCCAGGAACTATGCTATTTCGGAGCAAAACTTCCAAGCCATTCTTGCATCATCCTCTCACTCAAAACTTTGTTACTAAAACAAAGGAGGGTTGGGAACCAATGAAATTGCTCCACCACACTCTTATGAGTCTATAAGACAACCAAGATGTGGTACTGAAGAGCAAGAGGTTCCATCTGCTGACCCACCTTCACATGAGTCAAAGAATGATACAACTATGGAGACCATCACAGGGAAGAAACATGTAATTATTCCCTCCCCTACCAATGATGATCAAACATTGACCACTAAAGCAAGAAGAAGCAGAGCTAAGGCAGCCAGAAGAACTGCCAAGAAAGTGGTCGAGTCCAAGCTAAAGATAGACCCAAAGCAAAAGGGTATATTCATCTCAGCTAGATTCCAGGTGGTTGGAAACTTTGATTCAGGAAAGGGGTGTTGTACCAGCACTCCTGTCCTACAAAAGGATCAGAAGTTAAAGGGAAAAGTTGCTAATGAAGATAAAAAGAAGAAGAAACAGCAATCTTCAAATCCCCAAAAGGTTTACATTGCATGCATAATGTGTGGTCTGCAAAACTAAATGGCCAAAGATTGTTATTACAATCCTTCTAGCACACATTATGAAAATTATGTTTAAAAGGAAGGAGTCAGGGAAGGTTTCTCAATTGGACCATATAAAATGGTTCAAGTGATGAAAAAGGGAAAGCTTCTTTCTGAAGCAAGGCTGCTTTCGGAAGAAAATCCTCCTTCCAAAAGGAACAAGGCTTCAGAAGCTAAAGCTCTCAGGACTCAGAAGAACAAAAGAGTTCCCTTGAAACCATCCCAAAAGAAGACTGCTTCGGAAGAAAAGGTGGTGAAGGCTTCTTCCGAAAAGAAAGAAGCTTCGGAAGAATGCCAAGTTACAAATGCGTCAACAAGTTCATCCTCCATGATCAACCAAGGGATGGAATGGAAGATCAAGGAAGATGTTATAGCCCTAACCTCTTCTTCAACGACATCCATTGAACCCCCATGCATAAATTTTGGTTAAATTATCTCATTATCTTGGGAAGAACCCAAGACCAATAAAGCTTGGGTTTCCAATCAAAACTAATCACTCATCTTATGTGCAGGGACATCCGTTTGACAAGAATAACAACATTTGGATTGTAGACAATGGATGCTCCAGGCACATGACAGGAAAGAGATCTCTCCTTCAACAATTTCAACATTATGATGGAGGTCATGTCCAGTTTGGAGGTGAGGCTAGAGGATATATTTCTGGCAGAGGTAGTATATCCAATGGTATGTTAACAGTTGACAAAGTTAACTTTGTCAAACATCTTGAACACAACCTGTTAAGTGTTTCTCAATTTTGTGATCAAAAGCACCAAATGCTTTTCACAGTTAATGAGTGCATTATCCTCAAACCAGGGATGACAATTCCTCCGGAATTGGCGCTTCTTAGATTTCCCAAGAAAGGGGATATGTACAAGCTTGATATGAATAATGCTTCCCCAATGGGTGAAGTATCATGCTTTCTTTCCAAAGCTGATAGTGATGAGTCAACACTGTGACATAAACGTACGTGTCATGTAAATTTTAAGACAATGAATAAATTGGCTAAAAATAACTTGGTACATGGTTTGCCTAAAAAGGAGTTTTTCTGCAAAGACAACTATGTTGCATGCGTGAAAGGGAAACAACACAGGATGTCTCATAAATCCAAATGTGTTAACTCTATCACTACTCCATTGCACTTATTGCACATGGATCTTTTTGGTCCCACAAGTATAATGAGCATTGGAAGGAAATCATATTGCCTTGTGATAGTTGATGATTTTACAAGATTCACATGGGTATTCTTTTTAAGAACTAAAGATGAAACTGCTGAAACATTAAAATCTTTTATTCTTAAAATAGAAAATCAAATTGATCATAAGGTTAAAACTATTAGAAGTGATCAAGGGACTGAGTTTCAGAACTTCGTTCTTGACTCTTTCTATAACTCAAAAGGGATTGCCAGACAATACAGTGCTCCCAAACTCCTTAACAAAATGGTGTTGCTGAGAGGAGGAATAGGACACTTATTGAGGCTGCTCGAACTATGTTTGCTGATTCAAAGCTACCTCTAACATTCTGGGCAGAGGCAGTCAGCACTGCATGCTATGTGCAGAATAGAGTTCTTGTAGTTAAGCCCCATGGAAAAACCCCTTATGAGCTATGGAACAAGAGGCCACCGTTCATTGGCTTTCTAATGTCCTTTGGCAGTAGATGTACCATACTTAACACAAAGGAAATTTTAGCAAAATTTGCTGAAAAGTCGGATGATGCTATCTTTGTTGGATACTCTTCTAGCTCAAAAGCTTACAGAGCATACAACATTAAGAATCAACAATTTGAGGAGTCATCCGATAGTTGTTAATGAGCACACTCCATGTGTTAGGGGGAATGGACCTGATCACATCTTTGATTTAGAATAGTTTCCAGACTATTCTAGACCCTCTTGTGAGAATGTTTAAGCTTGAATAGGTGTCAAAATGATGCTGATGCTGCTGCTAATCATCAACTGTTTGAGCTTCCCAGGCCTAGACCAAATTCTCCAAGTGCTGCAATACATTAAGCTTCCACTATTCATAGATCCGATAGTTTAACTATATCAAGGAATAGTGAAGCTTCAACAAGTGAGTCACCTACTGAGCCTCAAAACACATCGGGTGATCCATTACAACACCAGGCAGAAGGAGGTAGTATTTTGAAGGAACATGCAACTGTTAATGCTACTTCACAACCAACTGTTGATGATGTTTATCATTCATTCAATCAGTCCTCATTGAATGACTTTGAAACAGCAGCTGGATAGATTGCTCTAGTTTCTGAGCAGAGTATGTCTAACTTGGATCTATCTCTGCAACTGGAAGTGATTCCTCGTCTTAGGATTCTCAACACTCATCCACCTGAGTGCATCATAGGGAATGTCTTTGAGGGTGTGAGAACAAGAGGACAGACTCATTAAGGGAATGTATGTTTGTACTCATGCTTTCTATCTCAGATGGAACCCAAGAAGGTAGAAGATGCCTTGAAAGATAGTAGCTGGATTGAATCGATGCAAGAGGAGCTGCTTCAATTCAAGAGACAGAAGGTATGGAACCTATGTCTGCTACCATCTAGTCAAGTACCTATAGGCACCAAATGGGTTTTCAGAAACAAGAGAGATGATAGAGGCTTTATCATCAAGAATAAGCAAGACTTGTGGTTCAAGGATACACTCAAGAGGAAGGAATCGATTATACTGATGTCTTTGCACCAGTTGCAAGACTTGAGGCAGTTATGATCTTCCTTGCTTAGGCTGCATCCAAGGACTTCACAGTATACCAACTTGATGTCAAGTGTACTTTTCAATATGGGCGTATAGATAGGGAAGTCTATGTATGCCAACCTCCAGGATTTGAAGATCCACAGCACCCCAACTATGTGTGCAAATTGGATAAAGCTCAATATGGGCTGCACCAAGCACCTAGGTTGTGGTATAAGACTCTGTCTCAGTTTCTTCTGAAGAATGGCTATACTAGAGGTACCATTGATAAGTCTCTCTTCATTAGAAAGTCTAGAAACGACATTTTGCTCGTACAAGTTTATGTTGATGACATCATATTTGGTTTCTCAAATGACCAAATATGCAAGGACTTTGAAAGAATTATGAAGAAGAAGTTTGAGATGAGCTCCATGGGAAAAATGGACTTTTTCCTTGGAATTCAGGTAAAACAACTGAAGGAAGGGTTCTTCATTAATCAATCTAAATATGTCTCTCACATCTTGGAAAGATTTGAAATGAAGGATTGCAAGCCTCCCAAGACACCCATACCCAGGAACCATAATCTTGGTCTTGACCTCGAGGGGGAGGATACTGATCAACATCAGTATAGGGAAATAATTGGTTCTCTCATGTATCTAACAGCCAGTAGACCTGATATCATGTTTGATACTTGCATTTGTGCAAGATTAGGCTGCTCCTAAGGTGTCTCACCTAGCTGTTGTTAAGAGAATCCTCAGATACCTCAAAGGAGCACCTAAACTAGGTCTTTGGTATCCCAGAAACAAGGATTTCAATCTTTATGGATACTCTGACAGTGACTATGGAGGCTGCAATATTGACAAAAAATCAACATCAGCAGGATGTCAATTTCTTGGTGGAAGGATCATCTCATGGCAATGCAAGAAACAATTCGGTGTCTTTACATCAACTGCTGAAGCTGAATACATTGCTGCTGCTAGCTGCTGTGCTCAACTGCTATGGATTCAAAATCAGATGTTAGACTATGTATTCAACTTTATGAGTACTCCTATCCATATTGACAACAATAGTGCTATCTCCATTACTGAAAATCTGGTGAAGCACTCCAAGATTAAGCTCATTGACATCAGGTATCATTTCATTAGAGACATTCATGATAAAAATCTAATCAAGTTAATCAAAGTTGATTCAAATGAACAATATGTTGATCTGTTTACCAAAGCTTTTGATGAACAAAGGTTTACCTATCTCATAACAGCTATTAGGATGATAAACATTGATTAGTCTTGTGTCCTTCCGAAGAGAAATTAACCTTCGGAAGACATTCTCATATCTTCTGAAGCAAAATTACTCAAAGGATAACTTTCTTCTCAGAAGAATTTTTGGTCTCGGAAGAAGCGATTGATTATATATCAGATCTACTTCCGAAACTTACAAATTCTCTATTCGGAAGCAACTCTAATCTTCGGATTTGGCTTCGGAAGTAAGTATTGCCTTCGGAAGACAAGTTACCTTCGGAAATGTTTTACACTCGGAAGAGAGATTTCACCGTGTAACGTAAATTTCTTGGGCCCCACACTATAAAAAGCAAAGATTTTGTTAATGATGTTAGATTTTTTAACTGATTTTAACCTTACCACCACTGTCATTTCATCCACTAAACCATCACATCATCTTATCCTAACCCCCACTACTGCCATTCCATAATCTTTTAAATAATCTCGACTATTCAATTACACTCTCTTACTTGAAAATTTTACAGCCCTAGAAATTTCTCCTACTCAACTTTACCCAGCTCAAATCATCCCCATTCACCTTTCCAAAGGGCCTTCAACCCTCAGCACAACCAAGTCGCACTTCTTGATTCTTCAAGAGATGCTGACTTCCCAGATATCATCTCCTTTCTAACCCAATCTTCTTACTACACTACTCTGACTGTAAACCCCACAATTTACTCAAACCATATGTCTGAATTTTGGGCAAATGGTCAGATTGAAACCCTAAATGGGGTTTGTGTCATTCGATTGAGCATCTGTGGCCAGGAGTTGGTCATTTCTGAACAGATCATCAAGGAGCATCTAGAGCTTCATGATGAGGGCGCTCCAACGGAATTCCCCAAAGCAGATTTGGGCAATTCTTATCTCCAAATGGGATATGGTGGAGACGTTAGAAGGTCAACTGTCTAAAAATTTAACTTCTCGTATAAACGGAAGTTCCTGCTACATGCGGTCCTTCACTACTTGTCGAACAAATCTAGGGGATGGGATCAAATCCCATATGAACTTGGGTGCCTAGTTCATGGGTTGGTGAAACGCCTCCGCTTCAACTATTCAAGATTTATGCTAACTAACCTCATGGGAAATTTTCAAAAGGACACATTCTTCATGTATCCCAGGTTTCTCCAGCACATAATCAACTACGAGTTGGACCAGAGAAAGCTTGTCTGTGCAGCTGCCCTGAGTGCTCCTCAAATGAAGCCGACCATCTTCAAGACTTTGAAGAGAGTGTCCACCAACTTCACAAGAAGAGATACTGCACTTCTTCCAGGTATGACTGAGCCAACGGCTCCTGGTGACATCCCTGTTAACCCCACAGGTGATGAACCCACACCAGAAACTACCCCCACTTTGCCAAATCTACCTTCTCCAACCATTACCTTTACTTATCAGAGACGTTCCAAACGAACCCTTGTTCAATCTTCTCTGATTGAACAAGCACCTCATGTTCTACCCAAAAAGGCTAGAGTGGAACAAAGGGCTCCCACTCAGCCTGAGGTCCAACCATCCTTCACAATGGACCTTCATATGGGTCTTGAGTCTCCTCAGTCTCAGACCCATGAGCCCACAACCCAAGCTGAAAGCCCTTAGGGTGAGTCTCTATACTCCCCTGAGCAGCCAAAAAGGGACAACCCTATCACAGGCTCAATACCTTTAGATATTGATCAAAGTCTTGGGTCATTAGGTTTCACTTCCATATCCTTTACTGACCTTTTAATTGGAACTGATGAAGAGATTATGTCTCTTAAGGGCAATGAAGTTGATCCACAACACCCTCTCAAGGATCAATAGAGCCCAGAGAGATCTCTTATCTCTAGCCCACATCAGCAAAGCTTTACTGAGGTGGGTCCCATTGATGTGGAGGGGACTCATGTAGATTCATCTACCACTACTAAAGGATTCTCAATGGATCCTCAGGACAGTGGTAACATCACTAAGACTGAATCTACGACAACCATGCCCTTCGATGACTCTGAAAGAGACATCTTTGAGCAAGGGAAACCAGGGTGCCAGAAGCCATATCTGGTGGTGAGGATGAACACACAAGGTATGTTACCTCATCTCCCCGTGATTCTTCACAAGAAGATGAGGGAAGAGTGCAACATATCATCCAAGACCTACTTTCTAAATTCTCAAATCTTGAATCCAAGGTTAAGACTTTAGAGGATAGGTCTGCCACTTAGCAACTTGAGATTGAAACTCTCAAGGCCAGACTAGTTGAGAAACAGATTGAGAGGTCTGTTAGGCATGTACTAATTCAGGTCTCCTTGACCTCTTCCTCTAGCTCATCAAGCTCTCAGGATGATGCTACCAAAAAGGGGGAGAGTGTTCAGAGACAAAGTCCAAGACAAGAGGAAACCCAAAGTCAAGCTCTCACTTCCTTGAGATCAAAATATCCTATGCAAAAAGCTTCAATCTTCCCTGAGCCTCCTCCATTTGTTATTCAAGTGGATCAAAGGATGCTCCAAGATCTCAATAAGTTCTTTAACAAGTTCCTGTTGGAATCTCTCATAGAATAGCCAAGCCCTGATATGTCTGTGATCTACTTTGGAGCTCAAGAGCTTCGGAGGTTAATTGCACCTTCTACCAGTATTGAGGAAGTTGGTCAACCTAAGGTCCAAGTTGAACCTAAGATTAACTTCGAAGGGGAAACAAGGACTGATGGCCCAGCAACTGAAACTATTGGGACACATAGTACATTTTTTCAGACTTCCGAAGCACAATTCAAAGCCTCGGAAGAACAAGTTCAAACTTCCGAAGCTGAGATTGTTGTTGCGGAACGACTATTCTCATTATCCGATGATCTAATAGTCACAGATGCAATCCTAAAACTAGCATCTGAGGTTAATAGAGAGGATTTTCTCACTCAACCTTTAGCTCCAACATCTGCATTAACTCCAGCTCCTATCTCTACTACTCAACCTGAATCTTCTATCCAAGAACCTCCAAAGTCTAGTACTTCCGAAGACATCAAAGGAAAGAGGAAGATGACTTCAGAAGAGATTCAGGAGGAAGAAAGGTTGAAGAAACTCAAAAGAAAAGGTGGGCTGACAACTAGAAAACTGTTAGCTGCAAGTACCAAAGCAGCTGCAGCCAACCAGGAGGCAGTCAATAACCGAAAAAGGGTGGAGAACATTGATAGACTTGTCTGTCTAGAAGCTGCAACTGAGGATGTACTCCTGCTACCATTAGAGGAGTTAATAGAGCTGGAAAAGGCAACCTTTCTTTAAAAAGAGCAAAAAGAAGAAGCTACAAGGCTGGCCTTGGAAGAAGAAAGGGTGAGGAAGGAAAGAGAAGCTGATCTACAGCTCAGGAGGGAAAGGATAACTTTCCTAACCTCCAAAGGCTTCTCTCAAGAAGAATTATCTCCATATAACAATGAGACGATCTTATGGCTCTTCAACAAAGAGCAAGATCATATGGTGAAAGAGAGAAAGAGAGCTGAAAGGGAAAAGCTTTTACAAAAGAAGAAGAAGGAAGAGGAAGCTGGACTGACCGCTGCCAAGAAAATAAGTGAGAAAGCCTGGATGAAGAGCTATCTCAGAGCTCATGGCTTCTCTGGCAGGCAGGTGGGTCCTATGTCAGAAAAGACTCTCCAGCGACATGTCAGTGACATTAAAGCTGATATTCCCACGGGGAAGAGGAAGGAGATGTACAGAAGGGGAAGGGGGATGACCTTCAAAGCAACCACTCAAACCAAACTCCAAACCCAACCACAACCTGAAACCATACCCTTCTCACTCCCCATCAAAATGAACCAACCACTAAACCATACACCCCTAAACCTACACCATCACTCCTACCAACTCCTTCACCTTAACCACGTAAACTTCCAATCCTCGAACCCAAAACTCTAGCCAGAACCCATACACCTCAACCTACCCATCAACCCATTGAACCATCCCCTCAGCCTTCTAAACATCTCTCCTTAGAAGAATTCAAAGCAGTCCAGACAAAGCTCATAAAATGCACAACTCTAAGCGATATCTCCTATGAAGAGGATTTTGTCAAATTGACCTATGTTGACGGATCCTCAAGTTCCCTCACTAGAGATCAATTTGTTGATCTGCCCAGAGGAACATTGGACCAAGCTGCAAATCTCCTTGGCCTCAATTCAGACACTTTGAATGAGGAAGAAAAGAAGTTAAGAAGAAGGCTGGTGACTCTACTGGATACCAAGAAAAGGGACAGGGTGCCAAGACAACCTCTTGCGCCTAGAAAGAAGATCATCTGATGGAGGTTCAAAGACTCTTCTCACAACTTTGTTATTGAAAGAGAGAATGGAGAGCTCAACAGGCTGAGTGCCTCATGTCTGCTACACTTAAGCAGATTCGATATTGTGAGTTAGCAGAAAAGACATTCTCCAACCCTTCAAACTCTGATGTAGCTGCCCATATGAGAAATCATCTAGGCAGCCTTCACATGGCCAAGCTAACTGCTAGAAGCAAGGTTGAAGCAGATTTGAAACTGAGAGAGGAGAAGGAAAGGAAAGGATCAGCAACCCAAGGCAAAGCCTTTTTACAAATGGTTGAAGGTCCTAAACTAGAATCCATAGTTAGATGGGAGTATGACTATATCTCCCGTCAACTAACTCTTTTCAGGGGGCACAACAAAGGGTACATGTCATTTAGAGTGATAGACTGGATCTCCTATCCACTAATGACTTGTACAAGCTTCTCAGCACCACTTTAGGGAAGAACAAAGAGACAGACAAATATCTTTCGTCCCTAGTGCTGAAAGCTTTGAGAAGCAGGAATGAGTGAGCTTTTGGTAGCATCAGCCTAGGGGGAGTTTGTTGGATCTAGAAAGGCTGATGCAACCAAAACCAAGTCACTTAGAAGATTTTGGTACAACAATAAAGGACTTCTATAGCCAAGTGTGGAACTTCCATAGCCAACAGATGAAGTCGATAACCTGTAATTTGATAAAACAATATTCGTCAGGGTAAAAGATGGAATAGGATGATAAAAGAATTTTTCAAAACAATTAGTTTTCTTTTTTTTCATTACTCTTTATGGTGGAATCATTCACACTATTAACACAATCAGAAAAATTAGCATGATCACAATCCACAAAATTTAAAGATTAGATAAAAACATCACGAGAATATGATGAGATAGAGTCTATTACAGATTTGCTAAAAACAAAAATAGAATTTAAACTAGATTTATGATCAAAGATAGAATGCTGAGATTCAAGTGTACTTAGACTAGTGCATCCAAGGCCGCTAGTCAGTCTATAATTGTACTCCACACGAACATGCATAGGATTTACACCTTCTAAACCTGCAAACATACTGTTAGTGTTGGATCTAGAAGGCTAGTGCAACCAAAACCAAGTCACTCAGAAGATTTTGGTACAATAAATAAAGGACATCCGAAACCAAGTGTGGAACTTCCGAAGGAAAAAGGAGATCTTCCGAAGACAAAGTGTAAAGCTTACTTCCGAAGGAAAAGTTCCAACTTCCAAAGACAAAGAACTTATTTCTGAAGTTCATGACTTAGAAAGAAAGATCTAAAGTCAACTTCCGAAGTACAGAAGTCCTCAAGCCTCGGAAGTATAGAAGTCTCTTCTGAAGTATAAGTGGGTTCGGAAGAACTTGTTCTTCCGAAGCCAACTTACCTTCACAAAATACCTGCGATTATCCAGTGGACATAAGTATGGCCTTCCTGACACTCCGCTGCAAATCTCTGAGATACTGCATGGCGTTTTCTTAAAAGCCATGCAGTTGACCATACTTTAATCTACTGTTTACCTTTTTATGTTAGTACAGTTGCCATCTTTAGTTGGTGACAAAAGGTAAGTCATGGACATGTCATGACTACCATATCTTAGATAATACTTTATTTATGATACCTTAACTTTAGCATTGTAGTATATGCTTTAGTCTTAGGTTTCCAGCTGGTATCAAAGTATATCCGGCTATAGGATCTAGTATATATAGTCTCTCATTGTAACTCATGTATCATGCTTGTACGAGTCTTTTATATCTTGAGTTGAGACATAATGTATACAAGTTCCTTGAAAATTTATTTATGTGTGTTCACTACTTATTATATTATTATCAACTCTTGTGAAAGACTTTACTTCATCTGAACTGAGTGTTTGTATAAGCGAGTTTGAGAGAAATTCAAGTGTTTCTGTGACAAACCCGATCCTGCAGTTAGTATCTGTTTTGACCAAATCATTAGAAGGATGAGGAACAGGCATAGGAGAATAACAATAAGTACCGGGAGGAGGATAAACCTTAGCATTTTCATAGCCCAATCCGTTTTAATCTTATCCCCCTGTTGAGATTTACATAGATCATTATGTTTCATTCCAAATATTGTCCATTTATCGAGGTTTGACTGAAGTTTGCTTGTTTCAAATTTAGTAAGTGCAACCTTTTCAGTCAAAGTATTAATCTCAACATCTCTTTCCAAAACTATTCGTTTTCGATGATCATTCTCTTTTAAAGCCTCGTTTAATTTAACAAAATATTTAGACTTGTTTATTTTAAGTTCCTCATTAATTGTTTTTAAATCCTTTTCATTAACAGTTAATAAATGATTAGATTTGTAAACCCCAAATAACCTATTTTACATGCAGAAGAACATATATCCTGAATTATCTCATATGGAAGTCCCATCACCACCGTTTCTATTGCTAAGGCCTTCTCACATTGTCACACCGGAGTACTCGATTTGCTTTTCTCGACAATGATAGCAACATCATCTTTCTCTTTTCCTTGCTCAGTGGGTTGACTTCCTTCTTCAATTCCTCAGATCTATCCTTGTTCACACTCTCATCCTTCTTTACCTTCACAGGTAACTCAACTTCATCTCTAATTGTTGGATTCTATATGCCCAAGACACATAGAACATTGATGCGGTTAGTATGTCATGATCCAAGTTGGGTTATACCCAATAACAAGCTTTGCAATCACTGACAATTATTCAATTGATAATATGATCATGTAATTAAATAATAACACCAAATTTAGAAAATGGATTTTCTAAATAATTTGCATGTGAGATGGAACAACTTATTAGGATACTTTTGTTCAAGAACATTACTTAGTTTATGTTGATATGTATATTGATATGTTGTGTTGTTTGGACAATGTTTGAAACCCGAAATTTCAGTTTATGTTGGCTGAAATTTCGTGGGTTTTGAGGGGATTCATTGTTATATTTTGGATGATATGATGAATGTTTATTTTGGTGCATAACCTAGCCTTTGGTCTTGTGTTGTTTGGATGATTGCAATGGTTGTATTTGTTTATTCAATGGGGTTGTATATATTTATTTATTTGTGCTTTGTTTAAAATGTAATTTATTTATTATTGGGTTGTAATAAATAGATTAGGTGCTTTTTCATTTTACTAGATATCTTGTATTAGGACTTTATATCTTGTAATGTGAAGACGTATGGATTGGAAGCACAAAGGAGAAACATGGAACATTTTGGATGCGGTTTCAAGTGGTAGGCTTTTGGAAGCTTTCTATGTGTTTTGTTATGACCCTTAGGAATGCCTTTGGAACACACTTGTGATGGCAAACAAGTGTGGACCACTTTGATGCTATGGTTATGCACATATGCTATGTTGTTTTGTTTATATTATTGTGGTTGATAGCATGTATGTGATATTTGCTTTAACAAACCTTCCTATGAACTTAACAATCTTATTAATTGGTTCTTAATCATTAAAAGGTAATAAAAGGTTATTAAAATGATTTAATGATTTAAAGATTAAAACGGGTTTTTATCAAAGGACCATAGGGTATCTTGTATTTGATAGCATGCAAGTACAAGTACATAGAGTTTCTAAACTAGTATTTTGAAATCTCTAAATATTTTCAAACAATATTTCCAACAAGTTTAACACCGTCCTTTTGCACAACACTTGAGTCATTTGGAAACTCTTAATGGGATAAAGGTCACCTAACCATTTAGAGGTAACTTGTGACTTAAGGTGGGGATACCACATTTGTGAGATAAAGGTCACCTAACCACTTATGTTGGTAAACTCACATGTGTGTGCAAGAAGGGTAACTTGATTTGCAAGCCATGTTAAATGGATCACCTACAATATGGTTTCCAAATGGTGTTGATGGGATTTACATGCCGACTTTACATATGATGTTTAAAGTCGATCCCATACCTCTAGAAGTTGCAAATGGTTGCAACCGTCAATCGTTTACCACCTTATTAATTTAAATCGTGGGATAAAGGTCACCTAACCACAATTTAAATGTAATTTTGGGTTCTAGATTTTAATATAAAAATGACCTTTATAGGTATTAATTATTTAAAATAGCAATATCGAAAATACTAAAATAGATCTTTGTTAAATTTTGTAGATGGCCACCAATAATGATAATCATGATAATTCATCCGCGTCCGCCCAATCATTGCGAGCGATTCTCCAAAAGGAACGTCTAAATCATAATAATTTTATTGATTGGTATCAAAACTTGAGAATCATTCTCAAGCATGAGAGACGATCATATATTTTAGACGACCCTATCCCCGATCAACCTTCTGAGTATGAGGAGGCCTATAACGATTGGCTAAAATACACTGAGGACTCTGTCCAAGTGTCTTGTCTCATGCTAGCAAGCATGACTTTGGATCTCCAAAAGGAGTATGAACATCATGGAGCTTATGACATGATAACCCAACTGAAGGAAACGTTCCAACAACAAGCGAGGGTTGAGCGCTTCGAAACTGTTTGAGCACTCCATGCATGTCGTACGGAAGACAACCAATCGGTTTCATCTTATGTACTTAAGATGAAAAGCCACATTGACCGCCTTGAAAGGCTTAATTGTCCCGTCTCAAAGGAATTGGCCACGGATTTGATCCTCAATGGCCTTACCAAGAAGTTCGAGACATTCTTTTTGAATTACAACATGAATGCTTGGGACAAAAGCATTTGTCAACTTCACTCAATGCTCAAAACGGCTGAGACGGCCATGGGTAAAAGGGTTTTACCCGTTCTCACCATCAATGAAGGCGGGAACAGGAAAAGGCCTCATCCCACACCCAAGGCGAAGGTTGCCAAGGGCAAGGGACCCGTATGGGGAAAAGGGAAATGGGTGGTAAGGGTGCCCCCCAAACCACAAGAGAAGAAGCAAAAGGTTGCTACTAATGACCCATGCTTCAAGTGTGGGGAGATTCGACATTGGGCAAGAAATTGTCCTGTCCATCTGCAAGAGTTGAAAGCAAAGAAGGATGCTGGACAACCCTCATGTACAATATACATGATCCATATTGATTTAAACATGATATCCTCTAACACATGGGCATTAGATACGGATGTGGAACTCACATTTTCAATTTTTTGTAGGGGTTCAGAAGAAGTAGTGACTTCAAGAAAGGGGATGTTAGCCTCTACATGGGCAATGGGGCTAAAGTTCAAGTTGAAGCCCATGGTGACTACATCTTGAAACTTCCAAATGGTTTGGAAGTAATTTTGAACAATGTTTTGTATGCTCCTAGTTTGACTAGGAATATTATTTCTGTAGCCCTATTAAAACAATTTGGATATGTATATCATTTGTTGAATTTGGAAACTTCCAAAGATATTCATGTTTCTTTGAATGATCTGTTCCACTTTAAAGCTATTCCCATTAATGGTATTTATGAATTGGTGCATGAAAATACTTTAAATAGTTTATTGTACCAAACTAGCACCAAGAAACTCAATTTGGATTTGAGTGATACCTATCTTTGGCACTATCGTCTTGGTCATATAAACAAGAAACGTATACAAACACTTCAAAAGAATGGTCTTTTAAAAACAAATGAATGTGATTCATTTGATGTATGTGAATCTTGTTTACAAGGAAAAATGACTAAGGCACCCTTTAGTGGAACTAACGAAAGGGCAAAAGATTTATTAGTAATCAAAGATTCGGATGTATGTGGTCCTTATAAGCCAATGACTAGGAATGGTGAAAGATACTTCATTACCTTCACTGACGATTATAGTCGCTATGGGTATGTGTACTTATTAAGGCACAAAGATGAAGCTTTTGAAATGTTCAAAATCTTCAAGAATGAAGTAGAAAATCAACTCAACAAGTCAATTAAAGTTCTTCGCTACGATAGAGGAGGAGAATACCTAAATGATGCTTTTCAAGATAATCTTGGGTGAGTTGTGGGATTGTCTCACAACTCACTCCACCTGGAACACCACAACATAATGGTGTGTCTAAGAGGAGGAATCAAACCTTATTGGATATGGTCTGATGTATGATGTCTAGAAGCACATTACCTCTATCATTTTGGGGTTTCGCTTTGCTCTCCGCGGCCCGTATTCTAAATATGGCCCCAACCAAAAAGGTGGAAAGGACACCCTTTGAAATATGGCATGGAAGAGTTCCATCCCTATCATATTTAAGGGTCTGGGGTTGTGAGGCTTATGTTAAGACTCCCACCCCAAACAAATTGGAAGTCTGATCCACCAAGTGCATCTTTATTGGATATCATAGAGACTCTATGGGATATTATTTCTATGATCCACTGGAACAAAAGGTGTTTGTTGCTAGAAAGGGTGAGTTCTTAGAAGCAAAGTTCCTTATGGAAGAAACTAGCAGTAGAACAGTGCATCTTGAGGAGGAGCAAGAAACACAACCCGATGCACGTTTGGTTGAAACTAGCACTCAACATGAGGATGTTGACGATGATCAAGTGGTTGATCAATACACACAAAACGTTCGCAGAAGTGGTAGAACTAGTAATTCACCTGAAAGATACGGATTTTCATGGATGGATGCTATGTGGTAGATTCAGATGAACCAACCACATACCATGATGCAGTGTCCAATTCGGATTGTGACAAATGGCTCGAGGCCATGAGCGTTGAGATGCAATCCATGCATGACAATCAAGTACGGGACTTAGTTGTACCACCTCTTAACTCCAAAGTAGTTGGAAGGAAGTGGGTTTTCAAGAAGAAAACCGATATGCATGGAAACTTGGATACTTATAAGGCTAGATTGTAGCAAAGGGTTTCACTCAAACTCAAGGGGTTGATTATGATAAAACCTTCTCACCTGTTGCGATGCTAAAGTCTATAAGGATATTGTTGGCCATAGCTGCTCATTATGATTTTGAGATTTGGCAAATGGATGTCAAAACCACTTTCCTAAATGGATATCTTGAGGAAGATGTCTATATGGTTCAGCCTGAAGGTTTTGTCAATCGAAAATGTCCTGATAAAGTATGCAAGTTAAAGAAATAAATCTATGGATTGAAACAAGCATCGAGAAGTTGGAATCACCATTTTGATGAAGAAATACTTAAATTCGGATTCATCAAGAACGCTGACGAAGCTTGTGTATATAAGAAAGCTAGTGGAAGCATCATCACTTTCCTAGTATTGTATGTTGATGACATACTACTATTTGGAAATGACATTCCAACCTTGGAAGGTGTAAAAACCTGGCTTGCAAGTTGTTTTTCCATCAAGGATCTTGGTGAGGCCGCCTATATTCTGGTAATAAAGATCTATAGGGATAGATCAAAGCGGTTGATTGGTTTAAATCAAAGTGCATACATTGATAAAATCTTCAAAAAGGTTCAAGATGGAGAACTCTAAGAAAGGTACGGTACCTATTCAAAGAGGAACGATATTGAGTACGACTCAATGTCCTAGCTCAAAGGACGAGCAAGATAAAATGAAGGCTATCCCATACGCATCTGCTATTCGATCCATCATGTATGCAATGATATGCACTCAACCGGACGTGTCATGCGCCATAAGCATGACAAGTCGATACCAGCAAAATCCTAGAAATGGTCATTGGATGGTTGTTAAGAACATACTTAAGTACCTAAGGAGGACAAAATATATGTTCCTAATCTATGGATCTGGTGATGAGGAACTTGTTGTAAAAGGTTACACGGATGCCAGTTTCCCAACAGATC
Source organism: Flaveria trinervia (assembly GCA_025506515.1). Taxonomy (NCBI): domain Eukaryota; kingdom Viridiplantae; phylum Streptophyta; class Magnoliopsida; order Asterales; family Asteraceae; genus Flaveria; species Flaveria trinervia. The sequence continues at coordinate 76,894,071 of CM046450.1, read as the reverse complement.
GTGATGATTCACGATCACAGTAAGGATATATTTTCATTCTGAATGGAGGAGCGGTCTCTTGGAAGAGCTCCAAACAAGATGTGGTGGCTCTATCAACTACAGAATGAGAATACGTCGCCGCCTCATTGGCAGCTCAAGAAGCTGCATGGTTGAGGAAATTTATTGCCGATCTAGGGGTTGTCCCTTCCATTCAGGACCCCCTAGATATCTTTTGTGATAACAAGGGAGCGATTGCCTAGATCAAGGAACCTCATGCTCATCAAAAGACTAGGCACATTGAGCAGAGATTCAACTACATACGAGATAAAGTTGAAAAAGGAAAGATATGTATTTGCAAAGTTCACACGGATCAAAACATTGCAGATCCTCTCACGAAGCTCCTTGAAAAGGCAAAGCATGAAGGTCATACTTGTGCCATGGGACTACGATATTCTAGTAATTGGATTTGATCTGTAATTTTGTATTTGGATATTTGGAACCTTTTATTATTTGAATAAAATTATTTGGTTATAATATTTCAATTAATATTCCAATTTAGAATGTATAATCCATGAGTAAATTGTTTACTCTAAATGTCCGTAGTCGTTCAGACTTGTGGAACAAGTGTGAGGGTAAGATTATTATGAACTTGGATTGGTTGATATTCATAAGGATGAATATAGAGCAATGGGTTGCTACCAAGGTTCATAGATATTTGTGGGATACAAATATTGGACTAACCCGCAACTCAAATTTTACTACATGGAATTTTACTGATTGATCATAAGTAAATTTGAGTAAAGGCGAATATCATTTGGTATCCTCAGACCTGAGATACATATTGGGTTTTGATATTCACCAAGTGTCATACCTTGATCTAGTTATCCGCTGTTCTGAGATGATGGACAATACATGAGACTATGTTCAGATGTGACACAAGGTGATTGTGAGAAACGTATGTAGTCAAGATGGATTTGTTCCTCTTATTTGTTGAGAGTTAGATGTCTAAGGCCTGGATAAGTTATATCAACAAGGAATGATCACTCTGTGTCCTTGGATCTAACATGACATTTGTAACAAAAGGATAGATGATTAATTCACCTAAATCATTTCAAGTAGGATACTTGAATGGGATGATGTTATTGAATGGCTATAAGTCATGCGTATTAAGGGTAGTAAACCGTTGTTAGGCGGTATTTACTACTTGCATCAATCTTCTATGAATCTTGTGCAAGTGGGAGATTGTTGGATTCTATATGCCCAAGACACATAGAACATTGATGCGGTTAGTATGTCATGATCCAAGTTGGGTTATACCCAATAACAAGCTTTGCAATCACCAACAATTATTCAATTGATGATATGATCATGCAATTAAATAATAACACCAAATTTACAAAATGGGTTTTCTAAATAAGTTGCATGTGAGATGGAACAACTTATTATGATACTTTTGTTGAAGAACATTACTTAGTGTTATTTAAGTTAGATAACATTAAGTATAAGTTATACAATAAAAGGTTAATTGTATAAACTTACAAGGAACTAATACATCAAATTGGTTAATGATGTTTTGGGGGGAACTTTGGTCTAGGGACCAAATTTCGGCCGCCCCACCCTCACCAATGAGGTTTTTTGCTTTCTTGAAAACATATGAACCTCAATATCTAGTCTGACACTCATCATCTCTCACAACACACACATGCAATCAAAAATTCACAGCTGACTTCTCTCTCTCAAAAGCTCTCGGTTTTCAGCAAGTTTTGAGAGGATTTGGAGTTATTTGGTGTTCATCTCCCTAACAAGAAGAGGTGTTTGCATATTAGCTTGGGTATACAAGCTTGAGGGGTATTTTCTTTGGAGCCTTAGCTGAATTTTAAGCATCAAACATCTCCTTCTTGATTGACATTGAGCTGCTGAAAGGTATTGTACACAGCTCCATGTAGCTGTGATTTTATGTTCATTTACATATTGTTCATAGCTTGCTTATTCACATATGTGATCCTTTTGTATTGGGTTTGTTTCATTCATATATATGTCACCATAAAACATGAAATTTGAGATTTATAATCATGTTTTAAAATATATATATATATATATATATATATATAATATATATATATATATCGGCCGCGTTTTCTGAAAGTTTAAGAGGTTAAACTCGGATTTAATCTTCCAACAAACCCAACGCTAATTTCTTTGAACAGATCAAATTCAATCTCATTGTTCACCTTCCGTTTTCCTTTCACAATCTCAGCACCCAGCGATTGGTTAATCTCATCTCACATCTCTTCAACTTTAGCACTCCAATCAATACTAGTAATTAACGTTGTCTCTTTCTTGTGACTCATTTCCTCTTTACTCCATCTTGAAACCATTCGTGGAACTGCTGAATTACTAGGATTAGTGATGATTGGCAATGGACATTCACGTTTGAAATGTCCCGACTGTTTGCAATTAAAACACCTTAGCTTCGACTTATCAAATACTACATTGGAGTTAGAGCTTCTACCTCCGAAATTCTTTCTTCCAGTGCGCTACATGAATCTCCAGGCTCTAAGTGTCAACATTGCCATTTGCCATTGAATGTCAGTCTCTTCAAGATCATCAGGGTCCACATGATACATATCCTCCATCGTCATCCCTTTTCCTTTCAACTCCCTTGCCACTAAGGCTTCATAGCTCTGAACAAACATACCAAAAAGTGCCATTGTCTCAGATGGAACTAAAGTTTCAACATTTGCTTTTGAATTAGCTTGATCTCTCCTAACGCCACGACAACCTCCAGAATAATCACCTATTGGACCCAAAGAACCAATGAGCCAAGATCAGAAAACCTCTAAGTCCCACATGATATCACAACAACTGCTGAAGGCTTCATTAGCAGTTCGAAAAGTGTTGAAGTATCAGTAGTTTGTGACAACAGCTGAAGAGTACTTCTTTAGTAGTGTGATATCAGTAGTTTTATGTTTTTACTTTCAGTAGTTTTGTAAAACGACTGAAGAGCTTGTTCTTCAGTCTTTGTAGTTTCAGTAGTTTCTTTTCAGTAGTTGTAGTAACTGATAACACTTAGTATTTTGTAAGAAGATGTCAGCTGTTTTGACATCTTCAGTAGTTGTGTTTCAGTTGTTTTAATAATTCTGTTTGATGTCACTATCGAGTGACATCAGCAGACGTCACATCTCCTATATAAGGAATCTTCCAGCATGACATTCCTATATAAGGGATGATTGACGTGATTGTATGCGTGACACTTTTTGCCACCACGAAAGCGTGTGATTGAATGAAATATTCTTTTTGTAGAAACTTTCTCTCTCTATAACTAATTCTGTTCATTGCAATATCTTTGGTATTCTTGCTCGAATTGTGCTAGTTGGTACTCTATTCTGCTGCTGAAATCATTCGAATCGATCAAACTAGATGCTAAGATCCTATAAAATGGTATCAGAGCAGGTTAATCATTGATCGATCTAACAATTGATCATTGAAATTGATCATTTGCTCTATGTTTGATCGAACTAGCAAATTCGCACGAATCTGTTATAGAGATTGAATTTCTATCGCTTTTGGCTATTTTAATTGAGGTTCTTAGTGGTTTTGAGCTAAATTTGTTTTGCTTATCTTGAATTTGTCTGAATTTTCTACATGACTACTCCTTCCAATGATCCTTACAATACTGGTTCCTCAACCAAGCCTCCAATGCTGGTTAGGAGTGAGTATAACATATGGCAACGACGAATGCTCCATCACCTGTCTGTTAACAGTTCAGGTTGTTGGACATCAGTGGTACATGGTCCACACAAGCCTATGGTGAACTAGCAAATTCGCACGAATCTGTTATAGAGATTGAATTTCTATCGCTTTTGGCTATTTTAATTGAGGTTCTTAGTGGTTTTGAGCTAAATTTGTTTTGCTTATCTTGAATTTGTCTGAATTTTCTAACATGACTACTCCTTCCAATGATCCTCACAATACTGGTTCCTCAACCAAGCCTCCAATGCTGGTTAGGAGTGAGTATAACATATGGCAACGACGAATGCTCCATCACCTGTCTGTTAACAGTTCAGGTTGTTGGACATCAGTGGTACATGGTCCACACAAGCCTATGGTGAATAACCCGAAAACCAATCAAATGGTTCCAAAGAGGAGGGAGCAATACTCAGATGAGGATAAGAAATTGTTTGAAATTGATGCAAAAGCCCATGGAATTCTGGCCATGGCACTGCCCAATGAAATCTATTCTGGGCTAATGCATTATGAAACTGCCCATGATCTCTAGAATGCCTTGAAAGAACAATTTGGAGGAACAGATGAGGTCTTGGCAAATAATAGAGAAATCCTTTCCCAACAATATGAGACATTCTCTCATAGGAAGGGTGAGACACTGACTCAACAGTTTGAGCAGTTCTCTTGTTTGATCTCTGAATTAAAAATGGTCAAACATGAGTACACCAATAGCCAGATGAATAACAGATTTCTCAGATCACTGCCTGAGAGATGGGACACATATACTATTGTCCTACGCTCCAGTGCAAATTTGGACAAACTATCTCTCACCCAACTCCATGGGAAATTGCTCACATTTGAGAGAGAGATAGAACAGAAACAAAAACTATCATCATCTGGAAAGCTCACTGATGACTTTGTACCAGGAAACACTGCCTTGGTTGGTCATGAGTCAGAATATGCTTCATCTGAATGCCAGTATGATGAGCATATTGTTTTCTCTTCAAACACTTCTGATTCTGCATTTATGAGTGTTGATAGTCAGTTTACTGGGTGTAATAATGACAATCTATGCTTCATCACTCAGGGGGATTGCTGATGATGACTTAGAAGAGATGGATATTTTGAGCCAAATGTCCTTGATAAATATCAGATCTCAGAATTCTACAAAAGAACTGGAAGAAAGTTCCCAGGACTCTCTGGCAAAACCAAAGTTGGTTTTGACAAGAGTAAGTTGAGGTGTCACAAATGCCACAGGCTTGGACACTTTGCTAGAGAATGTAGATCATCTGGATCTAATTCTTCTGCACCCTTTGTGACTTTCCCTGGCAGTAGTCAACAACACAAAGGGCAACTTCCTGTCAATTCTGGTCATCATTCTCAACCACAATCTCCTGCATATTTTGTTCCTCAGGGTTCAATGCCATATCCTTACCATTGTTATTACATGCCACAAACCAGTCAGGTTCAAGCACCCATTGCTCAACAACCACATGCTCTTCCTGAGCCTCAACCATCTCAATCTCATCAACCTCCTCAACCTCAACAACACAACTTCTTCACCCCTGGAGTTGTTGACTGGAGCAGTTTACCAATTGACATGTTTGGTCATGAATAACTGCTCACAGGTGCTGGTCAACATGGTGGTGACAGTCCTTTTGGGAATCTAGCACTTATGGCTCTGGAGTCTGCAGATGGATCATCCTCAAATGCCTCTTCATCACAGGTATCACAGGTATCCTCTGAGGCTAAGGCCAAATTATGTTCTGAAACATGCATAGCAGCATTTGCCTCTATTAGAGAAGCAAATGTAACTTAATTAAGAAGAACATAGAGCTAGAAAAGATCATTTCCAAAAGAAAAGCTGAGTTTGAGTCTATACTTAAAGAGAAAAATGATGAGATTTATAAACTTAAATGCCAAATCGCTGATGATAAGGCTAGGGAAGAGGTACTTTTAGAAAAGTATAAAGACCTCAAAGAAACCCTTGCAGTCACCCAAGTAGAGTGTGATCGATGGGTACAATCATGCAAAGGTTTTGAAATGCTTCTTAGTAAGCAATCAACTTCCAATTTGAAGTTTGGCATTGGTTATAATCACACTGCTCCTCCTATAGATTTTGCTTCAAGAGCAGAAGTGAAATCTAATGGAGAAAGCAATAACCAATCCACCTCATCATGTGATTCACTTTCTGATAGAGCACCATCAGAAGTTGAAGTTAGTATTATTCCCTCGTTGAACCTATCAGCTGATCTTGATGGTTCAAATACTGACACTCACATGATTAAAGAGTTGATCAACTCAAGAGTTATTTCTGGAAGTCCTGAAAGGACTGGAGAGCAAGATTTAACACCTGAAGTTCAAACTCCAACTACTGTCAGCACTGAAGAGAGAAAACTGTCAGTAGAAAGGGTTTGAAGACTACTAAAGAGGAAGTCAAGAAAGCAAATAGTGCTTCCAAAGTGCTGAAGAACATGTCTTCAGTAGTTTCATTCTCTTTAGTTGATGATCAACATAAGATGAAGAAGAAACCATGTGAAATATATGGTTTGTTCAATCATCTTACAGATGAAGAAGGCCAACAGGACAAGAAGAGTGTATGCCTTAGATCTTTCCAAGAAAATAGATCTCAAAGGCCATCCTTGCCTATTTTCCAAGGCTTCCCCTCAAGAATCTACTATATGGCATACAAGGCTGGGTCATGTTAATCTCAAAAACATAAATTAGCTGATAAACCATGGTTTAGTAAGGAGACTACCTATGAAGGAGTACAAATGTGAAGATAACTGCACTGCTTGTTTAAAAGGAAAACAACACAAAGCTTCATTTCCCTCCATAGAAGAACCTAAGTCCACTGCCTGCTTACAGCTTCTTCACATGGATCTCTTTGGTCCTGTGAGAGTGATGAGTATGGCTAAGAAGAAATACTGTCTGGTAATTGTGGATGATTACTCCAGATTTGTATGGACTTTCTTCTTGCATTCAAAGGATGAGGCAGCGTAGAAGATTATCAACTTTGTGTTGTATGTTGAGAAGCAATATTCCCTCTCAGTCAAGTGTATTAGAAGTGATAATGGAACAGAATTCACAAACAATACACTTGATGAGTTCTACCTCTCAAAGGGAATCAAGAGGCAGTTTAGCATTCCAAGAACTCCTCAACAAAATGGAGTAGTGGAGAGAAAGAACAGGACCGTTATTGAAGCTGCAAGGTCCATGTTGGCTGATTCTGGACTGGCAATGACTTTTTGGGCTGAAGCTGTCAATACAGCTTGCTATGTACAGAATAGAGTTGTAGTAAATCAGAGGTTGATGAATACTCCATATGAAGTTCTTCATCATTTGGCCCCTCTAATTTCATTCTTCAGAGCTTTTGGGTGTCCTTGTTTCATTCTCAACACACGGGATCAACTCCAAAAATTTGATCCTAAGGTGGATGCAGGGTACTTTGTTGGTTATTCATCAACTTGCAAAGCATACTGAGTCTTCAACTGTAGAACAAAGATGGTTGAAGAGACTCTACATATTAAGTTTAATGAATCTCCAAAGGACAAGATTCCACAAAGCCCTGTGGAGCTATTTGATTTGGACATACTGCAATATGTTCCTTATGAACTCCTGCTGTTGCTCCTGTCAACAGTTCACCACCTGGTGGTACTGCTGGTGCTGCTGATGATGATGATAGCGGTACTCACCTCTTCAGGTTTAGTGACCAACTGCCTGTGTCCTCTAAACCTGATGCTCCTGTAGCTTAAGTAGCTTCATCCACAACAAGTGCTCATGAGATTTCTGCATCTTCAACTTCATTTGAGTTGCCACCATCTACATGGTTCAAGAGTCTACATCAACATCTGTTGCTGCTGAAGGTTCTACAAACACTTGCACTGATCTCATTGTTTATCCAGAGCTGAAGAATCACCCAATGTCTCAAATCATTGGTGATATCAATGCTGGAGTTTCAACCAGAAGTCAATTGTCCAATTTCTGCTTCTATGCTCTCTTCATCAGTCAGCTAGAGCCAAAGAATTATCATGTTGCACTTAGAGACAATGGCTGGGTTGAAGCAATGCAGCTTGAGCTTCTTCAGTTCAAAAAGCAGCAAGTGTGGGAGCTTGTTCCTCTTCCCCCAGGTAAGTGTGCAATAGGCACTAAATGGGTGTTTAGGAATAAAACAGATGAAAATGGGCTTATTGTTAAGAACAAGGCCAGACTGGTTGTTCAGGGGTTTGCACAAGAAGAAGGTATTGATTATGATGAAACCTTTGCCCCTGTAGCTAGACTGGAGGCAATTAGATTGTTCTTAGCCTATGCTGCACTCCACATCTTAAAGTTTTTCAAATGGATGTTAAAAGTGCATTTTATATGGTAAAATAAAAGAAGAAGTTTTGTGTGTCAACCACCAGGCTTTGAGGATAATAAACACCCAGAATGGGTATACAAGCTTGATAAGGCTCTTTATGGGTTGAAACAAGCTCCTAGAGCCTGGTATGAGACATTATCTAACTTTCTTCTGCAAAATAAATTCACTAGAGGCTGCATATATTAAACTTTATTTATTAAGAAGGTGGATCAGCATAAGCTACTTGTTCAAATTTATGTTGATGATATTATATTTGCATCCTCTGATCCCCAGTTGTATGATGATTTTACAAAATTAATGCAAAGGAAGTTTGAAATGAGTGCACCGGGAGAATTACAGTTCTTTCTAGGCTTGCAAATCAAACAAAAAGCTGATGGAATTTTCATTCATCAGTCTAAATATACAAAAGATCTTTTAAATAAGTTTGATTTACAAAACTGTAAGCCCTGTTCCACTCCCATTTGCAACACCACACAATTGGATATTGATCAGAAAGGTAAAGCTGTTGATGAAACGCTTTACAGATGTATGATTGGGTCCTTGATGTATTTAACAGCTTCTAGACCAGATATTATGTTTGCTACATGTGTTGTGCTAGATTTCAGGCTACACCTAAAGAGTCTCATCTGATTGCAGTCAAGAGGATCTTTAGATATTTGCAAGGTACACAATCTCTAGGTTTATGGTATTCCACTGGGCACTCTTGCAAATTAGTTGCTTTCTCTGATAGTGACTATGCAGGGTGTAAGTTGACCAGGAAATCAACTTCTGGTGGATGTCAATTCCTAGGCAACTGTTTGATTCTTGGCAGACTAAGAAACAAACATCTGTTGCTACATCCACTGCTGAAGCCGAGTACATTGCTGCTGCAAGTTGTACATCCCAAGTACTCTGGCTTCAGAATCAACTTTTGGATTATGGCATTACAGAGACTAAGACTCCGTTATTAATGGATAGTGCTTCAAACTCTTTGCATTGTCAAAAATCCAGTCCAGCACTCTAGGACCAAACATATAGAAATTAGACATCATTTTATAAGAGATTGTTTTGAAAAGGGTCTAATTAATCCTATGTTTGTCCCTAGTGCTGATGAGCTTGCAGACATTTTTACTAAGCCTTTGGATAGTTCAACTTTCCACAACCTGGGGTTAAGGCTTGGTATGTTGCAGCTAGAATAAGTGACAACTACTGATGATCTCAGTAATAAGTACTGATGATCATTGGTCACCATGTCACATATAAGTACTGATGAGTTCGTTTACCCTCAGTAGTTTTTATAACTACTGAAGGCTAAATGCCTCACAAGTACTGAAGTACTTTATCTGTTCTAAACTACTGATGTAGTTACAACTACTGAAATCAGTAAAAACAGATAAGTACTGACGTCCTATGAAACACCTGAAAAGTAGACGAAAAGTCTGATGAGTAAGTGTTGAGGACAGTATGAAACAGCTGAAAAGCTAAGAATTAACGAAAACAGCTGATGAGTAATTTCTCGTCAGTTGTTTCTACAACTGCTGTTTCTAAACAACTGAAGCAAGAGCACAGTCTTCAGTAGTTTCACAACTACTGATAACTAATACCAAGTCTTCAGTTGTTTACAACAACTGATGCAAAACCACTATCTTCAGTAGTTTCACAACTACTGATGACAAACACCAAGTCCTCAGTTGTTTACATCATATGAAGTCAAAACCATGACCTTCAGTAGTTTCATAACTACTGATGGTTAACTCCAAGACTTCAGCTGTTTCAACGTCTGATGGTCAAAACAAGTCTTCAGTTGTTTTATAACAACTAATGACAACACCACCACTATCAGTTGTTTTAAACCTCTGAAGGTTAATACCACGTCATCAGTAGTTTCAAACAGCTGATGACCACACCAAAACCTTTAGTAGTTTTCTTTCATCCTTTTCCTCTCCCAACCCTATAAATACCTGTCTTCTTCTCAAACGGTCCATTAGCCGTTCTTCTGACCTTCATACTTTCAAAGATGGCAACCATGAGTCTAAAACCCCGACATAACTGCGTCGCCTACCTCACGAAATCGGCCTTCTGGACAAAGTTGATCACGCCATAGACCTAATGGTTGATTCTCAATATAATACAGCTCTGCTCTTAAACCCGACCATCTACCTAGAGTCACTCAGTCAGTTTTGGTCCAATGCCTACGTTCACACTGATGTGCCGACCGGCCAAATCTCTGTTAGGTCATTGGTTAACCAAAAACAAGTAGAGGTTAAATTTACAAGATGCTGCTGTGTGACTGAGTACCCAAAGGGCACAACTGATATGTCCTTCATCACAAATGGGTACGACGGAAATCTTCGAGCTCCTACCATACTGAAGAAGCACTTCCCTCATGCTGAACGATTAATATATCATATGGTGAATGTTTGCTTAGCCTCGAAGACATCCTCAGGGATCAAATGTCTTCTAGGTGGCAACAGGTATTATATTCAATTCTAGAACACCAACCTTTAAATTTTTCATAAATTGTGTTTCTAGAAATCAAAGATCTGGCATAGAAACCTGTGGGAAAAAGATGGCTATTATATCCAGGTTTCTGATGGCCATAATTCTAAATGAATTACAAACTGATGGCCTTGTTGGCCTTGGAGTCCTTGCACCAGTGTTCTAGCTGAGGTATACTCCAGGCATAACTCCGACCAATCCCTCAAAGAAGCTGCCCGTTTGCTAAACCCAAGCAAAGGGAACCCACAACTTCAATTGCCAGATCCAAAGTCCCCACCAAGCCAAAATCAAAACCCAAACAAGCTAATCAGGGAGATGAGTCCCCTGATGATGCTCCTGTACCACCCAAACAGGATAAACCTACTGGTTCAAACCCCCAGTAGTGTTAATGACTCAAACAGCCACAGTCGCACAGGTATCCTCTCAAAAGGATCTTGTTGAAACCATTTCAGGGGAAACCACATTGCTGAGACCTCTCTTACTTGAGGAGGTTATCATTAAAGAGCATCCCTCTCCCCAGATGCAATAAGCTTCTATCCCCTCTCCCCATGCCAATGCCCCTCAAAGCCCAACCATTATAATTGCCAATGTGCTGACTCAGCTGCATGCCTCTCCTCCTCCCCTACAACCACCAACAAAGGGGAGAACGACATCAATTGAGGAAGAGGATACACATGCTTCTGACAAGCCATAACATTGGGGTTTAAATGTTCTATCTCCTGGTGTGGATATAGTGATCAGAACATCTGGTGAGGCTGCCACCTCTTCTGAATCAGCATATGATCAGACTGAGGTTGGTAACATAACTAAGACCTCACCAGAGGCAACAGCTGATGAAGGACAAAGTCCTGAGGCTGGAAGTCCCAAGTTCCAAGACAAAGGGGCACATGCTACAACTGGTCTACACCCGGTGCATGTACATCCTGCTACAAGCAGGAGGTCAGGTGATTCAGCATCTACTGATGATGACCTGGGCTTTTTCTATGATGTTGCCCAGAACACAATCCTTGAGGAGGAAGTCAGTTGGCTGCAAAAACTACTTGACCAACTCTCTCAAGGAGAAAGACCATCTGCCACCACATCAACCCAAGAGATGGCACCTTCCTCTGAAGGTCCCTTAAACACACAGCCACTACAAAATTCTTAGCCACCTACCTCTGTTTCTGGCACCATTTCTCAGGACCAAAACCCCCCTGAGCAAATGGATGCTATCCCTCAAAATCCCCTATCTCTCATCACACCGCAGCTAACCGAATTTGCTATTAAAACTGTTGATGAGAGACTTTCTTCTGTCTTACAACCCCTGGTGGAGGATGTACTGAGCCAACAACTTCTGCTACTCAATCCCTTGCAACCAATGCACCCAAAAAGGGGGAGACTTCAGCAGTGAAAGCTAAAAGAAAGAGGATGGAGAAGGAGAGAGAGAAAGAGAAGGATAAAGAGGTGGAAAAGAGAAGGATTGTGTGTATGAGGCCGAAAAAAAGAAGGAGAATGTGATTGAGAAGGGAGCTGAAATTGAAAAAGTACATGAAAGTCAAAAAGATTTTCATGTCACATACAAGAAAAAGAAGAGTGCTGAGAAAGAGAAGAACTTGAACGAAATGGTTAAAGAGGCTGATGCTGAACACAACAGATCAATGGACAATATCATTGATCAGCTGTTTAGGCAAGGTTTCGACACTGAAAAGCTGGATTTGAAATAAGAAGATTAGAGATCGAAGAGATCCAACAAAGATGGGCCAACTACAGCACTATGGATAGAGAGAGACTTGAGATCATGATCAGATTTATCAGCAAATAACTTGGGAGATCATTGATCGAAGTAAAATCATGGACCAGGGAAAACATCTTGGCCATAACCTCCAAGATCTGTTCGTCTAAAGCATACACAAAGGGTTTAGTAGTCGAAGCTTTGAATGAAGCAGGAGCAGGGAGCAGGACTGAGCTAGCCAAACACTCAAAAGCTACACTCACCTCCAAAATGCTAACTCAACCTGTCAACATTCCTCTCCAAAACAACCACAACCACAACCCACAAAACCAACTCCCTTACCCTTAAAACCAACAGCCGATGATGCACCTAAGCAGAAGAAGAGAAGGGTGTTGAGGCTTGTGGAAGAAGAAGAAAATGATGATGATGAAGATAGGCTGCCGATCTCAGCTGTTCTGCAGTTGCCTAAGGCTAAAGATCTCTCTCTTGCAATAAATCCTGAGCAACAAAGAGATGCAATCAAAGTGAAATTGGAAGAAGAAGAGCAACACAGATTGCACGTTGAAGAGTTATTGAGGAGAGTAGATAAAGCATATGCAGCCACTTCCTCCATCATTAATATGAAAAAACAAGCTTAGAGGATTTATACTCTTAGACATACTTTTCAGTATGTGAAAGAAAGAGTAAGAATTTGTCCTGATCCTAGGGTGGCTCACAGAATACAAAAGAAAAACATCCCTCAGAGATACAGTGGTCAAGTCAAAAAGATTGTAGATGAGGTGATCTCCTTAGCCATTGTAGTTTCACCCTGGGAAATCCTGGAAGATTTCAAAAAGGCCTACACCTTAAACATGCCTCTACAAAAGATGCTAGAGAACAGAATGATCAAAAAGGGGCTGGTGTATAAGAGGCTGAATGAGATCAGAAAGGATGAGTTACCACTGCTGTTAGAAGGTCATCATCCTGATGAATTTGCTTACTAACAGATTACAACAGTGGTACTCAAAAATGGAAAACAGGTCAAATTCCTGTCTGAGTACTATGGGCCTGAAGGATTCTTTGATGGTGAGGCAGAGGAGCTCACCATGGAGGAACAATTTGTATTTTTGGAGGCCTACACTAGGGAATCCTACAAGCTCATAGTTGGGAAGTGAGTCTCATGGATGGGGGAACAACTCAGTGTCCAATTCCCCAATACAGAGCTCCCATCCATACATTGCCAACCAAATCATCAGAGACTCATTCCCAGGCTAGTGCGTATATGGGTCATCTTCTCAACTGATCAAGAAGGAAAAAGACCAACCATTCTGCCAACAATAAGTGGGAAAATAAATTAATTAGAGGTTTTGGCTCATTGGTTCAGGGGGAGTTTGTTGGACCAAAAGAACCAATGAGCCAAGATCAGAAAACCTCTAAGTCCCACATGATATCACAACAACTGCTGAAGGCTTCATCAGCACTTCGACAAGTGCTGAAAACTTCAATAGCTGAAGATCAAGTACTGAAGACTTCAACAGCTGAAGACTAAAGTGCTGAAGCTCAACAGCTGAAGAATACAAGTGCTGAAGTTGAAGACCAAAGTACAGAAGTACAACAGCTGAAGAGTCCACAAGTGCTGAAGATCAACAACTGATGTACAAAGTCTGAAGACAAAGACTGAAGACATCAGCTGATGACATCTACTGAAGTCATCAGCTGATGAAACGTCTGAAGTTCAAGTCTGAAGATCAAGTGCTGAAGTATCAGTAGTTTGTCACAACAGCTGAAGAGTACTTTTTCAGTAGTTGTGATATCAGTAGTTTTATGTTTTTACTTTCAGAAGTTTTGTAAAACGACTGAAGAGCTTGTTCTTCAGTCGTTGTAGTTTCAGTAGTTTCTTTTCAGTAGTTGTAGTAACTGATAACACTTAGTATTTTTGTAAGAAGATGTCAGCTGTTTTGACATCTTCAGTAGTTGTGTTTCAGTTGTTTTAATAATTCTGTTTGATGTCACTATCGAGTGACATCAGCAGACGTCACATCTCTTATATAAGGAATGTTCTAGCACGACATTCCTATATAAGGGATGATTGACCTGATTGTATGCATGACACTTTTTGCCACCACGAAAGCGTGTGATTGAATGAAATATTCTTTTTGCAGAAACATTCTCTCTCTATAACTAATTCTGTTCATTGCAATATCTTTGGTATTCTTGCTCGAATTGTGCTAGTTGGTCCTCTATTCCGCTGCTGAAATCATTAGAATCGATCAAACTAGATGCTGAGATCCTATCATCACCAGTAATCACTCCTCCTTGACGAGATGTCTACATAGGAGATCTTGCAGCAGAAGACAATAATGCAGTATTGTGAGTGAAACTAGATGTAGGCAGCATGGTTTAGTTTAATTACCTTCTTTTCATGTCTAACTCAAAGGATTTTAGATTATTAATGATGTCCATAAGCTTGCAATCAGTGAAGCCTTTTTCCTGTTTTAGCATTCTCACCTGTAGTCTCCATTGAGGTGGAGAGAGTCTAGCAACCTGTTGACTTGCTCATTATTGGAAAGTTTTTCATCGTATTTCTTCAGTGTGCTTGATACTGTAAGAAAATGATTTGTGAGAACTATGAGACTCTAGTTCTTGTATCCAACAAAGGAGTTGAATTCCTTATCAGCTTGAATACCCTTTTCTTTCTCTAGCTTATCGTTACCGTCATAGAACTCACACATATCATCAAAGAGAGACTTAGCATTCTTATGCTCAGCGAATCTATTATAGATATTTGGTGCAAGACAAAGATTTTATGCTCCAAAGCTTTTTGGTCTTGATAAATTAGCTTCAGATCCTTCTTGGTGGATGGGTCCTTGTTTTCAGAGACAACATCACCAACAGTGACAGTTGGTATGTGAGGACCAGAAATGATAGATTCCCATTGATTGTGGTCAGTGTAGAAGAAAATGGCTTTGAGACATCTCTTCCAACCCTTGAAGTTATCCCCGTTTATATGTCTTGGAGGACTGTTGGGAGCTACACTCTCAAGATCATCAAGGGTAAAGGAAGTCATCTTTGACATACTAGTTTCATTGTGAAAGAAGTAATTTCGCAGAAAATTTGGTAGATTCGCAGATAATTATGCAAAAAAAAAACTAGTTTTGTTGGGTTGCTATAGTTTCGCTCCCAAGTCAAAACTTACATCTACACTTTTCCACGAAATTCTGAAAAATAAACTAAGTCTTCATCCGCATTTCCTATTGTTCATCCGCATTTCTTTTGTTCATCTGCATTTCTTTTGTTCATCAGCATTTCTTATTGTCCATGTGCATTTCTTTTGTTCGTCTGCATTTCTTATTGCTCATCCGCATTAACTTGTTCATCCGCATGAACTTATTCATTCGCATTAACTTGTTTATCCGCATTAACTTCCAGTCGCACAACTTTCATCCTCATTTCCTCTTCCTCATCCGCATTAGCAAATGCAGATGAGTTAGACTCAGAGGGTCATCTGCATTAGGAACACTTAAGTAGTTATTCTAAAACTTAGGCGCATGAGCCCTATTTGGGCGCATGAGCAACCCCATTCGCACCTAAACATCAGACTTCAGTCCCCAAACCTCACCTATCATGTTCTAAGCTTAAATCTTACATTCTAAGCCATAAAAACAAAACCATAACATCATAAAACCATACATTGCCTAAAATCAAACCCCACCCGCAACATACACAGATACATACATATGGGTATAAAACCCAACTTCATAAAAATATTCATACATGCATTTCCAGCCCCAAAATCAGTTAAAACATGTAAAAGAGGGGTTCTACAACTCACCTTAGCAGCCTCCTTGGGTAAGACTTCCTTCAAACCCGTTAGCTACAAGTTCACACCTAGAAACCCAACAAAACACACACCCGAACACACTCAACCACACATAAGCATACAAGTAAGGATAAAACTAGTTAAGAACACCATAAACACATGAATTCTTACCTTGAATTCAAACTTCTGCTCTGTTCTTCTTCAAACCGAGAGTTTTCAGCTTTTCTCTCTCTTTCTAAAGAAAAAAATCCGAATGTTATTTGTGTAGAGAGAGTGATGGGCTGCCATCACCTTTTACACCCACTTTTTCAAAATTTTGTCCTTTTGATAGTTTTTACCCTTCAACTTGCGTAAAATATCTTTTCTTTCTTTTTCTTCACTTTATTCTTCTTTATTTGTCTTCTATAAATAACCGGGCATTATAAGTCCACCCCCCTTATTTAGGTTTCGTCCACGAAACCTGTTATTCCTCAAACAATTGTGGGTAATGCTGTCTTATCGCTTCCTCTATCTCCCACGTAGACTCAGATCCCTTCCTGTGTTACCACTGTACACGCACAAGAGGAACCACTTTATTCCTTCCCCTCTTCTCCTTACGATCAATCATCGCCATTGGTTGCTCCATATAATTAAGCCGTTCATCTACCTCAATATCCTCAAGTGGTATAATTATATCCTCATCTGCTAAGCATTTTCTCAGATGAGATACATGGAATGTCGGATGAATTCCACTTAATTCATCTAGTAACTCCAATCTGTAGGCCACGTCTCCTACTCTAGCAATGATTTGGCAAGACCCTATGTATCTCGTGCTCAACATGCCTCGCTTTTTTAACCCAATGATATGCTTCCAAGGTAAGACTTTCAACATGACTCTATCACCCACCTGGAACTCAATCGGTCTACGTCGCTTATCAGCATACGACTTTTGCCTATCTTTGGCTAGCCTCATGAAGGCCTTGACTCTTTCCAGCTTCTCAGTCGTAGCCTCGACCAATTGACGCTCCCAAACTTTTTATGACCGATATAACCCCTACACATGGGCGTTCAACATCTCCTACTATATACCATCTCATAAGGAGGCATACCAATACTAGAATGATAACTGTTGTAATATGAGAACTCAGCTAACGGTAAGTGGTCATCCCAACTTCCTCCAAAATCAATGATCAACACTTAGAGCATATCTTCCATCATCTAGATCGTCCTCTCTGATTGACCATCCATCTGAGGGTGATAAGCCATGCTAATATGTAACCTCACCCCCATCGCGTCGTGGAAATTCTTCCAAAATTTAAATGTAAAGCGGGTGTCACGATCAGACAAAATAGACACCGGTACACCATGAGGAGTCACTATCTCCTTGATGAACAGATCCGCCAACCTCTCAAATGAATATTTCCCGCGGATCGGTAGGAAATGAGAACTCTTCGTCAACCGATCAATGATTACCCATATGACATCATACCCTTTCATGGTACGTGGCAACTTCATAATAAAATCCATGGTAAAGTGCTCCCATTTCCACTCCGGTATATCCAACGTTGAATCTTCTCATACGGCTTTTAGTGCTCGGCCTTCACTTGTAAACAAGTAAGGCATTTACTCACATACTCCACCACATCATGTTTCATACCCGGCCACCAATAGTCTTTCTTCATGTCTTGGTACATCTTCGTAGCACCGGGATGAATAGAGTATCGAGTATTATGAGTTTCATCCATGATCCTCACGCGTAGATCCCAAAAACGAGGAATCCACATTCGTCTAAATCGGGTTCTAACACCGAGTGTGTTTTCACCTAGTTCCGCAACTAGACCTCTCATTCTTTCTGAGTTAAGATGATCATCCTTTATTGCCTCATCTTGAAATTTTTTGACTTGCTTCATCACAGCAGAGGTCATGATCAAGTGGTAAGCTTTAACCCTAATTGGCTCGGGTCTCTCCTTCCGGCTAAGGGCATCCACCACTACATTGGCTTTGCCTGGATGGTAATGGATCTTGTATGCCCAAGACACATACATGATGGATGTGGTTAGTACATTATGATCCAAGTCGGGTCATACCCAATAACAAGCTAAACAAACACCAATATATGTTTATTTATTGATGAGATCATACAAATAAATATTGTCACCAATTTAGAAAATGGGTTTTCTAAAACGTTGCTTTTGTAATTGAACAACATTATATATATAATTTGTTCATGAAAATTTATTTGTTTCATTATTTAAGTTAGTTAAATAATAACAAATAAAAGTGTGATAATGTTATAAAATTAAAATAGTTTCAAATTTATAAACTAATGGTTTTGAATAGTGTAATTTTATAAATTACAAAATGGGGGGACCCATTTGAATCCAAATTTTTGGCCGTCCCATGTGCCACATGAGGGGTCCTTTTAGTCTTGGATACTACAAGATTTAAACCACTCTTACACTCTTCAATCATCTCTCACACTCTCTCTCTCTCACACACAAGCAAAAACCCTCCCAAAACAAGGCTGAAATTCATATTCAAGGCTGAGAAAGGGGCTGAAATTTTAGGATTCTAGAGCACCTAAGGAAGAGGGTTCTTTGGTGTTGCACCCTAACAAGCTTGGTATTTGGAAGAGCTTGTGGGTGTACAAGCTTGATGTCTTCTCTTTTGGAGGCTAAACATTCGAGAACATCATTTTCTTCATCACATCCATCTACAACATTTTGTGCATGAAAGATTGTATTAATGAACACCCTATGGTTGTTATTTTATCTTTGATAGCATCCTATTTCACATATATATTTATATATGATCCTTGTTCTTGGGTTTTGTTTATGGTTTAAAAATGGTTCAATTTTTAGGTTGTTAACCACATGTTTTAACCTTTTATCCGCTGCCTTTTTATAGTTTAAATGGTTAACTAGCTTTGATTTACATGTTACAAAACCCAACAATGGCATCTAGAGCTGGATATGTGGAATATGTGCTTCAAAAGTTCTTGAAAAGTTAGTTTTCATGGACTTTTTCAACCCATTTGGGGCTGTTTTGATTTGGATGATTGAATCCCTTATGTTTCAAGGTTTTTTCTTACATGCTTTAGTATAAACCTTGAAAGATAAAGATCAAATGGTTGATTGTGTTGTTTGGACAAAACCCTAAAGTTTTGGTTCATGTTGGCCGAAATTTTAGGGCTGAAATAAGGGGTTCATTGTTGTTCTTGGATGTTGAATATGTTTCATGTTTTGGTGCATAACTTAGCCTTGGCCTTATGTGTTTTGGTTTTGGTTGATTGTGGTTTGTCATGTTGGTTTTGATTCTTGAAAGGGTTGTAATATTTGTGTTTGTATTTTGGGTTGTATATTATTTATTCATTTGGTTATATAATAAATAGATTAGGTGCATTTCTTTTATTAGAAAAAATTGCATTAGGATATGATTTTGTAAAAGAAGATGCACAAGATGAAGACCCAAAGAAGGACATAAAAGACATGGACACTTGAAGCATTTGGATGTGGATTCAAGTGGGAGTTCATGGACACATTTTGATGTGTCATCTTAACCCTTAGGAAAGACCTTATGACAACACTTGTGATGGAAAACAAGTGTGGTCAACTTAATGGCTATGGTTATGCACTTATGTTTGTATAATTGTGCTTGTTTGGATGTTTGTTGTATGATTGTTGGTTGAATTTGGATGTGCATAACAAACTCATTAATAAACTTAACAAGCTGAGAACTGATGGTTCTTTTATCATGAAGTGGTTAGTATAAGGTTATTAAAAGGATTAACGATTTTAATAAAAAGGGTTTTATTAAAAGTGAACCATATGGTACCATGTATTTGAAAGCATGCAAATATAAGGTACATAGAGTTTTCTAAACTAAGATTATGAAAACTTAAATTTCTTTTATAAAAAAGTCTAACACCATCCTTTTGCACAACACTTGATTCATTTGGAAAGTCTTAGTGGGATAAAGGTAACCTAACCAGTTTGAGGGAATTTGTGATTTGAGGTGGGGATACCATATTTGTGGGATAAAGGTCACCTACCCACTTATATTGGAAAACTCACATGTGTGTGCAAGTAGGGTAACTTGATTTGCAAACCATGTTAAATGGATAACCTACAATATGATTTACAAAGGTGTTGATGGGATAAACATGCCGATTATACATATGAGGTTTTAAAGTCGATCCCATACCCTAGAAGTTGCAAAGGGTTGCAATTGTAAAAACGTTGACTACCTTGTTAATTTAACTAATGGGATAAAGGTCACCTAACCACTATTTAAATGTAACATTGGATTCTAGAATTTTAAATGTGTATAAGACACTTAAAAGGGGTTTTAATTATTAAAATATGAACAATATCAAAAATACTAAAATTGAACTTTGTTATATTTTGTAGATGGCCACCAACGATAATGAAAACAATGAAATCACGTCCGCTCACTCATTATCACTAAGGACCATTCTCCAAAAGGAACGTCTAAACCATAACAACTTTATTGATTGGTTTCAAAACTTGAGAATTGTTCTCAAGCAAGAGAAACGATCGTACATCTTAGACGATCCGATTTCTGATCAACCTAATGAGGAGGATGAGGAGGCCTACAATAATTGGGTGAAATACACCGAGGACTCGGTTCATGTGTCTTGCCTCATGTTGGCAAGTATGACTCAGGATCTCCAAAAGGAGTATGAATATCATGGAGCATACGACATGATAACCCAGTTGAAGGAAACGTTCCAATAACAAGCAAAGGTAGAGCACTTCGAAACAGGTCGAGCACTCCATGCATGTTGTATGGACGACTCCCAATCTGTTCATTTTATGTACTTAAGATGAAAAGCCACATCGACCACCTCGAGAGGCTTAATTGTCCCGTCTTGAAAGAGTTGGTTATGGATTTGATCCTCAACTCTTTCTTAAAAAGCTTTGACAACTTTGTCATGAACTATAACAGCCGAGGCGGCCATGGGTAAAAGGGTTGTACGAGTTCTCACCATCAATGAAGGTGGGAACAAAAAGAGGCCTCACCCCGCACACAAGGCAAATGTTCCCAAGGGTAAGGGACAAGTTAGGGGTAATGGAAAGGGAGTGGTAAGAGAGCCACCACCAAAACTAATAGAGAAGAAGCAAAAGGTTGCTTCGAATGACCCATGCTTTAAGTGTGGAGAGATTGGACATTGGGCAAGAAATTGCCAGTTCATCTCAAAGAGTTGCAATCTAAGAGGGAAGCCAGGCAAACCTTAGGTACAATTTTCATGATTCATATTGATCATTATTTAACATCCTCTAACACATGGGTATTGGATACCGGATGTGGAACTCACATTTGCAACTTATTGCACGGGTTCAAAAGAAGTAAGGACTTCAAGAAAGGGATGTTAGCCTTTACATGGGGAATGGGGAAAAAGTTCAAGTTAAAGGCCGAGGGGACTACATCTTGAAGCTTCCAAATGGTTTGGAAGCAATTTTGAACAATATTTTGTATGCTCCTAGTTTGACGAGGAACATTATTTCTGTTGCCCAATTAAGACAATATGATTATGTTTTGACGTTTATTGAAAATGAAATTCATGTTTTTTTAAATGGCATATTTTATTTTAAAGCTATTCCCATTAATGGTATTTATGAATTGGTTCATGAAAACACATTATATGATAGCTCATTTACCAAACCACCACTAAGAAACTCGGATTGGATTTGAGTTATACCTATCTTCGGCATTGCCGTCTTGGTCATATAAACAAGAAGCGCATACAAACACTTCAAAATAACTGTCTTTTAAAAGAAAATTAATATGATTTATTTGATGTATGTGAATCTTGTTTACAAGGAAAAATGACTAAGGCACCATTTAGTGGCAAATCCGAAAGGGCTAAAGATTTATTAGGCATCATACATTCGGATGTATGTGGTCCTTTTAAGCCAATGACTAGGTACAATGAAAGATACTTCATTACCTTTACCGACGACTATAGTCGATATGGTTATGTGTACTTGTTAAGGCACAAAGATGAAGCTTTTGAAATGTTCAAAATCTCCCAAAATGAAGTAGAAAATCAACTCAACAAGAAAATAAAAATTCTCCACACCAAAAGAGGAGGTGAATACCTAAAAGTTGCTTTGAGAGATCATCTTAGAAGTTGTGGTATTGTCTCACAACTATCTCCACCTAGAACGCCACAACATAATGGTGTGTCCGAGCGGAAAAATCGAACTCTATTGGATATGGTTCGATCTATGATGGCTAGGAGCTCACTGCCTCTATGGGTTTCGCTTTGCTCTCTACGGCCCGTATCTGAATATGGCCCCAACCAAGAAAGTGGAAAGGACACCTTTTGAAATATGGCATGGAAGGGTTCCATCACTATCATATTTAAAGGTATGGGGTTCTGAGGCTTATGTTAAGACTCCCACCTCAAACAAGCTAGAAAGTCATTCCACTAAGTGTATATTCGTTGGGTATCCAAGAGAATCTATGGGATATTATTTCTATGATCCATTGGAACAAAAGGAGTTGTTGCCAAGAAGGCTAAGTACTTAGAAGCTAAGTTCCTTATAGAAGGAACTAGCAGTAGAACTGTGGATCTTGAGGAGGATCAAGAACCACAAACCGATACACGTTTGGTTGACACTAGCACTTAACATGAGGATGTTGAGAACGATCACTTGGTTGATCAATGTACAAAAAATGTTCACAGATCTAGTAGAATTAGTAATCCACCTAAAAGATATGGATTTTTCGTAGATGGATGCTATGTGTAGATTCCAATAAGCAAACCACCTATCGTGATGTAATGTCTAATTTGGATTGTGACAAATGGCTTGAAGCCATGAACGTTGAGATGCAATCCATGTATGATCACCAAGTGCGGGACTTGGTTGAACCACCTCTTAACTCCAAGATAGTTGGATGTAAGTGGGTTTCCAAGAAGAAAACCGATATGCATGAAAACTTGGATACTTATAAAGCTAGACCTGTAGCAAAAGGTTTCACTCTTAAAATCAAGGGGTTGTTATGATAAGACCTTCTCACCAGTTGCAATGCTAAAGTCTATTAGGATATTATTTGCCATAACTGCTCAATATGATTATGAGATTTGGCAAATGGATGTCAAAACTGGTTTTCTAAATGGATATCTTGAGGACGATGTCTATATGGTTCAGCCTGAAGGTTTTGTCGACACAAAAAAACCTAACAAAATATATAAGTTAAAAAATCAATCTATGGATTGAAGCAAGCATCAAGGAGTTGGAATCACCATTTTGATCAAGAGATAATCAAATTTGGATTCATCAAAAACGCTGATGAAGCATGTGTATATAAGAAAGCTAGTGGGAGCATCACCACTTTCCTAGTATTCTATGTTGATGACATCCTACTATTTGGAAATGACATTCCAACCATGGAAGGAGTAAAATCCTGGCTTGGAAACAGTTTCTCCATTAAGGATCTTGATGAGCCGCCTATATTTTGGGAATAAAGATCAATAGAGATAGATCAAGGCAGTTGATAGGTTTGAATCAAAGTGCATACATTGATAAGATATTGAAAAGGTTCAAGATGGAAAACTCTAAGAAAGGTACCATACCTATTCAAAGAGTAACGATATTGAGTAAGACTCAATGTCCAAGCTCAAAGGATGAGCAAGACAAAATGAACGGTATCCCGTATGCATCTGCTATAGGATCCATCATGTATGCAATGATATGCACTAGACCAGATGTGTCATGCGCTTTGAGCATGCCAAGCCGATACCAACAAAATCCTGGAAGCAGTCATTGGATGGTTTTAAGAACATATTTAAGTACCTAAAGAGGACTAAAGATATGATCCTAATCTACGGATCTGGTGAGGAGGAACTCGTAGTAAAGGGTTACACGGATGGGAGTTTCCAAACTGATCGGGATGATTCACGATCACAATCGAGGTACATTTTCATCTTGAATGGAGGAGAAATCTTTTGGAAGAGCTCAAAGCAAGATATGGTGGCATTATCAACTACGGAGTTAGAATACATCATTGCTTCATTACCAGCTCAGGAAGCTGCAGGGTTAAAGGAGTTCGTTGTCGATCTAGGGGTGGTCCCTTCCATTTAGGACCCCCTAGAAATTCTTTGTGATAACGAGGGTGCGATTGCTCAAATCAAGGAACCCCGTGCACATCAAAAGACTAGGCACATTGAACGAAGATTCAACTACAAAAAGGATGAAGTTGAAAAGGTAAAGATATGTATTCACAAAGTTCACACGGATCAAAACATTGCGGACCCACTCACAAAGCTTCTTGAAAAGGCAAAGCATGAAAGTCATACTTGTCCCATGGGACATCAATATTCTAGTGACTGGATATAATCTTTAATTGTTGTATTAACATATTGTAACCCTTTATTACATGAATGAATTATTTGGTTATATGATTCAACTGATATTCCTATTTTACATCTTTAGAATCCTTGAGTAAATTATTTACTCAGAACGTCCGTAGTTATTCATACTTGTGGGAACAAGTATGGAGGTAAAACAGTTATGAACTTCAGTTGGTAAATATTCATATGGATGAATATAGAGCAAAAGGTTGCTACCAAAGTTCATAGATATTTGTAGGATGCATATATTGGACTGAACTGCATCTTAAACATTACTACATGGAATCTTCTTGATTGATCATAAGTAATTTTGAGTAAAGGCAAACATCATTTGGTATCCTCTAACCTGAGATACATATTGGGTCTTGATATTTACCAAATATTATACTTTGACTTAGTTCTTCGCTGTTTTGAAACATGGCTATACATAAGTCTAAGTTCGGTTATGATATAAGGCAATTGTGAGAGACATATGTAGTCAAGATGGGATTTGTCCCTCTTATTCGTTGAGAGTAAAACGTCTAAGGCCTGATAAAGTTAATCAATGGAGAATGATCACTTTGTGTTTCTGGAATTTAACATGACATCTGTGACAAGAGGATAGATGATTGATTCACCTAAAACATTTCAAGTATGGTATTTGAAAAGGAATGTTATTGAATGGCACATACTCAAACGTATTTAAGGGTAGTAAACCGTTGTTAGGCGTATTTACTGCTTGCATCAATCTTCTATGAATCATGTGCAAGTGGGAGATTATTCGATCTTGTATGCTCAAGAAACATACAAGATTGATGTGGTTAGTACGTTATGATCCATGTCGGGTCATACCTAATAACAAGCTAAACAAACAACAATATATGTTTATTTGTTGATGAGATCATACAAATAAATATTGACAACAATTTGAAAATGGGTTTTCTAAAACGTTGCTTTTGTAATTGAACAACACTATATATATAATTTGTTCATGAGAAATTTATTTGTTTTATTATTTAAGTTGGTTAAATAATAACAAATAAAAGTGTATTAATGTTATATAATTAAAATAGTTTTAATTTTATAAACTAATGGTTTTGAAGAGTGTAATTTTATAAAAATTACAAAATTGGGGGAACCCATTTGAATCCAGATTTTCGGCCGCCCCATGTGCCACATGAGGGGTCCTTTTAGTCTTGGATACTACTAGACTTAAACCACTCTTACAGTCTTTAATCATCTCTCACAATCTCTCATACACACACAAGCAAAAACCCTCCAAAAACAAGGCTGAAATTCGGATTCAAGGCTGAAAAAGGGGCTGAAATTTTCGGATTATAGAGCACCTAAGGAAGAGGGTTCTTTGGTGTTGCACCCTAACAAGCTTGGTGTATGGAAGAGCTTGTGGGTATACAATCTTGAGGTCTTCTTTTTTGGAGGCTAAACATTCAAGAACATCATTTTCTTCATCTCATCCATCTACGAGATTTTGTACTTGAAAGGTTGTATTCATGAACACCCTATGGTTGTTATTTTGTTTTTGTTAGCATCCTATTACACACATATATATATACATATATGATCCTTGTTCTTGGGTTTTGTTTATGTTTAAAAATGGTTCATTTTTTAGATTGTTAACCACATGTCTGAACCTTTTATCATTTTTTAGATTGTTAACAACATGTCATAAAAATGGTTCATTTATGAGCTCCAACCATCATCTTTGTCTCATGTTTAAATCTTTCTGCTCGAATAAGTACTTCAAGCTCTTGTGGTCGGTGAATATGGTGCACTTCGTCCTGTAAAGGTAGTGCCACCAAATCTTTAATGCAAAGACCACGGCTGCTAGCTCTAAGTCATGAGTAGGGTAATTAACCTTATGAACTTCAACCGTTGAGATGCATAGGCTATAACCTTTCCACTCTGCATCAACACACATCCCAACCCTGAATAGGAAGCATCAGAATAAACCACCAGATCTTCACTTCCATCGGGTAATGACAAAACAAGAGCTTGAGTCAACCTCGACTTTAACTCCTCGAACGCCTTCTCTTAAACTTGATCACATACGAAATTTACATCTCTCCGGGTGAACTTGGTCAGTGGAGAAGCGATCTTAGAGAAGTCTTGAATGAATCTCCTATAATAACCCGCCAAACCCAAGAAACTACGAATCTTGGATGGCGTCTTTGTAGACTTCCATTGTGTCACCGCCTCCACCTTTACCGCATCCACCATAATCCCCTCGGGATTCACCACATGACCCAAGAATTGAACCTCGCGCAACTAGAATGCGCATTTGGAGAATTTAGCATACAACTTCTCCCATCTCAATGTCTCCAACACCTCTCAAATGTGACCAGCATGCTCCTCCTCACTCTTGGAATAAATGAAAATATCATCAATAAACACAACCACAGATTTATCCAACATCAGCCGACACACTCGATTCATCAAGTCCATAAAAGCAGCTGGCGCGATGGTCAACCCAAATGACATAATGACGAACTCGTAGTGACCGTAATGCATGCAAAATGCTGTTTTAGGAATATCCTGCTCTTTCACCTTTAGCTGATGGTAGCCCGATCGAAGATCTATCCGCGAAAACAAACTGGCACCTTGAAGCTGATCAAACAAATTATCAATTTTTGGTAACGCGTATCGGTTGTTTACTGTCAACTTATTCTGCTCACGGTAGTCGATACACATCCACATACTACCATCTTTCTTCTTCACAAATAAGACCGGAGCACCCCAAGGAGAGATACTCGGTCTAATAAACCCCTTGTCAAGCAGCTCTTACAATTGCTCCATCAACTCTTTCATCTAAGTCGGAACCAACCGATATGATGCCTTAGCAACAGGTTGGGCACTCGGTATTAGATCAACCTGAAACTTGATCTTGCGATTTGGTGGGACTCCTGGTAAGTCTTTAGGAAATACACCTGGAAAGTCATGCACCACCAGTACGTCGGTCAGTTGTGGTGTTGGCGTATCCACATCCTTCATGTAGGCCAAGTACGAACTACACCCACGCCTCATGCACTTTCTCGCCACCACCATCGAAATCACTTTCGGGATGATAGTCACTCGATCACCATAAACCGTCACCAAACTCCCGTTATTCCGTTGTGATGTTTGGTTTACTAGAAACATACCTGACACAACATCAGGCTCCATCCTAGCCTCCTCCTACATCATCGTAAACGCTCTGGCACTCACCCTCTGTCCTTCTCCTCCAGTCTTCTTCATCCCTGAACCCTCAGCCCTCGGCTTCTTACATTCTCGACTCATGTGACCCTCTCCACACAGTTAAAACATCTGACCGCATGATAGTCCTTTGCTATGTGCCCCGTCCTCCCACATTCGAAGCATAAGTTCGATCCCAACCTACATTCTCCGATGTGCTCCTTTCCACATCTGCCACACTTCTTTGACCACGTACCAAGTATGACCACACAACGGTCATCTACCCTTGCCACACTTCTTCCACTACCTCAACCAAACCTTTTCCCACTTCAATTCCGGTCACCACCACCTTTCTTGCAGCCTTCAGCCACCACCACAGTTCTTTCATCATACAACCTCCCTGCCAAATCAACCGCTGACCTAAACGTGCTTGTCCGGGTGGCATGTGCGAGCGGATGTCCGCTAGCAAGCCCTGAATATACATCTTGATCTTTCATGATAGGGGTGTCACCTGATCAGGCACCAGCAGTGCCATTTCATTGAACTTGGTGGTGTATTGCTGATGTGTCATCGTTTCCACTTCCGGCTGCAGCAACTCCTTTCCACCTTAGCCATTTTCCTATGAGGACAGAACTCCTCCATCACCAACTTTTTCAAGTCAGACAACCTCATTCTCCCAATAGCCCGAATACCCTTGGCTTGGACTATATTGTCCTACCAACAAAGAGCCGAGTCCACAACTAGTGGGCAGCAAACTTCACTTTTGGGTTCTCTCTGTACTCGTTCATATTCAAAACAGCTTCCATCTCTCTCACCCATTGCAGAGAAGTAGCAGCAGTGCCATTACCATCGAAGGTAGAGGGCTTGCATCTTTGAAATGCCCCATAGTTGCAGCCTTGGTCCGCCTCTGGCGTAGGTTCTTCTTCTTCCTCTTCCTCTTCGTCATTAAAGAAAACCATTTGAGTCTCGGGCTGTCTCCTTTCGCCCGTAGGTCTACTCCTTTCCTTCGTCTCCCCCTCCCATACAAACTTAATCACTTCAGTCACTACACATAGTAAAATCGTCTACATGACTTGATACACTTCTTCATCTACAACCTCCTTTACCGAGGCTCTCAAATTAGCACTCTCATCTCCGCCCTCCGGATGAGGGGTCTCGGGTTCTTCATGAACCCCCTTTTCGGCTCTAGGCCTTCCTCTCGTAGCCCGTGGTTCAGCACTACGGCCTCCACCACCTGAAACTTTAGATGATCTACCACTAGCCATCCTCTAACACACTAATAGATTCAAACACAAACAGAGTAATTCAAGGGAACAGCTCAGTTTATGTCAAGTATAGTAAGTCCCTAAATAAAGTGGCCAGTTGTGATTAGCCACATACTTTACTCTTCATATCCTGAGCATTACCTATCCGGACTACATTAGTATCTAAATCTACAAGCAACACATAAACCAGATAACAAGCGCACATAATACCGGTTAATATTAAGAAAATATCCGATGGCACGCAGCTACTCGGACTGGCATCCCTTCCATTTCTATCCCAGTTTTTAGTTTAAGTTAAGGTTTCTTTTGAAAATTTACCTGTTTCACTTACTTTGGCTCGTATACCAACTTGTAAGGCCCCATTCCCGAGACACTTACAGCTGGCCAATCATTGCACATAAAACATATAATTACATTTCTTTAAAGACAACATTGCAGCGGAAAATTAAAACGAATAATCTCATTTCATTATAAATGCTTTTGCAAAATAGTACAACATTCTTTACACAATTTCATTTGTTCTCAATACAATGCAAAAACATTAAACAAAAGAATGCCATCCAAAAGAGCCAAGTAGTCACCCCGTGCCATCCTCAGCAACTTTACTTGCCAACTGGAAATGCATATAAAAGTCAGCGTTGCTGAGTGAGGTCTAGTTTTAAAATAAAACATACTTTACTTTCGTTTAAAACCATTATTTACATTTGTATATCGTCAGACATCATACGTACACATAGATAATATCATTATTATCTCCATCATTCACTCGTTAACTTTCATTATTAATTTTCATTTGTATGTTCATATTTACTTCTTTACATCCCGTAAAAAACAATGAATTTTACTCCACCATCATGCATAAAGCGGGTACTGGGACGAGGTGTATCAGAGACCCCCCATCATGGCACTCAGCAGCCTGACCACAACACATAGGGTAAATTCAGGTGTACAATTGACCACAGTACCTATGGTAAGCAACAAAGGTTCCATCAAATGGTCAATCACAAAGAAAGACCCCAGTCTGCACCCTTCTAGGGTAGCTATCCCACACACCGTTGAACAAACACTCTTCATTGAGTGTGTTTCTCTATACAGTGCTTGGAAGACTTTCTTTACCATCTTTTATTTATTAAATCATGCATTCTTACATTACATTCCTCTTTTTCATTATCTTCTACTTTACGTTACATAATACTTTTCATTTCATTCATTAACATTCAACGTAAAGCCATAGGAAATAATCAATCATAATAAGGAACATCAACAAGAACATACAAACATCACCATCATTCATGCATAAGAAGCATCATACATACCATCATACATCAATCATACATCATACGTCATCATCATATATCCTTCATGTCCATCTCATCATCTATGATCTCAAAAGTCAGCTTTCATGAACCCCCCGGAACCTCACAAGTCAAAACCTGCATCTGCGCTTTTCCATGAAATTCAGAAAAGAAACTAAGTCTTCATCCGCATTTCTTATTGTTTATCTGCATTTCTTTTGTTCATCCTCATTTCTTTTGTTCATCCGCATTTATTTTGCTCGTCCACATTTCTTATTGTTCATCAGCATCAACTTGTTCATCCGCATTAACTTCCAGTCGCATAACTTTCATCTGCATTTCCTCTTGCTCATGCGCATTAACAAATGCGGACGAATTAGACTCCGAGGGTCATCCGCATTAGGAACACCTACGAATTTATTCTAAAACTTAGGCCCATGAGCCCTATTTGGGCTCATGAGCCCTATTTGGGAGCATGAGTAGCCCCATTCATACCTAAACATCAGACTTCCGTCCCCAAACCTCACCTATCATCTTCTAAGCTTAAATCTTACATTCTAAGCCATAGGAACACAACCATAACATCATAAAACCCATACATAGCCCAAAATCAAACCCCACCCGCAACATACACACATACATACATACGGGTATAATACCCAACTTCATAAAAATATTCATACATGCATTTCCAGCCCCAAAATCAGTTAAAATATGTAAAAGAGGTGTTCTAGAACTCACCTTAGTAGCCTCTTCAGGTAAGACTTCCTTCAAACCCTTTTTGCTACAAGTTCACACCTAGAAACCCACCAAAACACACACCCGAACACAAACAACCACACATAAGCATACAACCGAGGATAAAACCAGTTAAGAACACCATAAACACACCAATTCTTACCTTGAATTTGAAATTCTGCTCTTGTTCTGCTTCAAACCAAGATTTTCAGCTCTTCTCTCTCTCTAAAGAAAAAAAATCCGAATGTTATATGTGTAGAGAGATTGATGGGCGGCCATCACCTTTTACATCAACTTTTCAAACATTTTGTCCTTTTGGACACTTTTTACCCTTCAACTTGGGTAAAATATATTTTCTTTCTTTTTCTTCACTCTATTCTTCTTTCTTTGTCTTTTATAAATAATCGGATGTTACAAGTGAACAACTTCAAAGAGGATAATGCATGTAGTTCCCTTGAAGTAACAGACAATTTCGCTGCATGAATATGTAGTTTCGCTGGATGAAGCTCAAAAACATTTACAACACGAAATCAATATAAAATCAACAAAAACTCAATGGATTTGAGATTTGATGATTAATAGAGCTTCCCCAACCATAAACAAAAAAATTCAAACAAATTCCATATTAAATGCACTCGAATTTGATCTGAAATTGATGAAATCTTGGTATTGAACAAAAACAACCAAAACCTCAACAAATCATGAGCACTAAGGCTCTAATACCATATTATTGGTCCATTTGATCAATTTGCAGTACAAATGAGATGTTGAATCATTCAATATCAAATACAAACAATAGTGAACAAAGATGAAGACAATTAAGAACAATCACAAATGAATCAAAGTAAGAACAATGAGAAATAATACATTCAATAATAACAAAACAAAATGTTATTTCTGTGAATAAACTGCTTACAAAGGTCTCTTGAAACATTGATAAGCAATTAGGGTTTCCAAGATTACCCAACAATGAAAATGATCAAATCGATATATAGCAGTCTTAGGTTCGCAGAAAGTTATAGTGTTAGTGCAACTGTATTGCCGAAATTGTAGTTTCGCTCGGCAGAAACAATAGTTTCGCCGGGTGAACTAAAACAACTGACTATGAGCAAAACTATAGTTTCGCTCATAGTTTCTATGGACCACAAAACTAAGAATAATGAACAACATATAAAAGTAAACTAACATTAAACCTACTACAAAGTAATATAAACAAAATCTAATCTAAAGTGAGTCCAACCTACACTTGATCTTCAATAGACTTTCCACACTATGAGACTGCCAATGATCTATTTGATGCTTTGACATTGATGTACTCTAGTTCTACCGATTCAAAAGAGTCAAAGAAAGAAGTACTACAGCAACAATTTTAAAACTTCACACGAATTGCTAGTAATTCCCTCAGTCAACAATACTTCTACTACACAAACTTGATCTCCTATCTTTAGTCTATGGGAGTGACTCTTTAGAAAAGAGACATACTAAAAAACTGATAATCTCAACACACTCACTATGACTAAACTAAATAGAATCCTTGATGGATAACATATGGAGATGGGAACTCAAAAAGGGCATCAGATGAACAAAATCTCAAACTTTCCTATCAGCAATGCTTTACATGCTAAAGAAGGTTCAAGAACTCCCTAACCTTAGTTGTACCTGAACTACCTCTAACAGCCATTATCCTCTTCTAGATATTATATCACATTTCCTGAGACACTCAGGTCTCAGTGTGCTCAATAAAATCCTTTCCAGGATAGTTGTGCTTTTCTTTCAGGAAGTGAGCAGTCTGAAGACATTTGGTTCATTTTGAAGTCTTTTAGTCAAGATGATGTGCAGTATATAGACATTGTCCAATAGATGGCTCTTCTAACCTATATAGCAAAGAAGTTCTTCAAGAGAACCGAAAGGCAATTCTCTCATAACCCA
The DNA here is from genome assembly GCA_025506515.1 of Flaveria trinervia. NCBI lineage: Eukaryota > Viridiplantae > Streptophyta > Magnoliopsida > Asterales > Asteraceae > Flaveria > Flaveria trinervia. The sequence goes on along the minus strand of CM046450.1, from coordinate 76,861,264 downwards.
ACCAAGAAGAAATTTTGGTTTGACAAATCAAAGGCCAAGTGTTAGAATGGCAACCAACTTTGTCACTTTTCAAAGGAATGCAAGACACCTAAATCCAAGCCTGGAGCAACTCAAGCCTCCTGTCATCCTGCTATCCTAAAAGCTATAGCTAAGTCAACTAAACAACAGACTACAACTGTTACTCAAGAAGTTGATTGGAGCTTAATGGTGAAAGATGTCACTCCCGCTCAAGCTGTCATGGCTAGAACTGAAGACAATAAGGTATATGAACATCTCTGTACTCTAGCCTGTATTGCTAAGGTTAAATTGTATTATGTCAACAAAATGGAAATTAAATCAGATATTGAGTCCTTAAACATATTAGATTTGATTTTAAAAGAGTAGAATCTGACTGCATACTCAATATTAAAGAGTTTAGAGAAAACTGTATCCTCTTTGAAACATGAACATTCAAACTAAAGTACTCAAATAAAAGATTTAATATTCAAGTTGACTGAGGTTTAATCCTAACTAGTAATAGTTGAGGCTAAAGCAAAGAAGTATGCCATTCAGGAGCATAATTTCAACACCATCATTACATCATCCTCCTACTCAAAGGTGTGTTATTAAAACAAATGTGGGTTGGGAACCGATGAAATAGCTTCACCACACTCTTATATGTCTATTAGATAGCCAAGATATGATACTGTTAAGGAAGAGGTTCAAACTATTGGTCCACTGCCTAATGAGTAGAAGAATGATGCAACAATGGTGACCATCACAAGAAAGGATAAGGTAGAAAACCTCATCCATACTCATGATAACCAACCCTTAACCACCAAAGAAAGAAAGAAAAGAATCAAGGCAACAAAGAAAACCACCAAGAAGGTGGCTTAGTCAAAGTTGAAAACAGACCCATTGCAAAAGGGTGTACTCATCTCAGGCGGATTCCAAATGGGTGGAGGTTCTGATTCAGGAAAGAAGTATATTACCAGCACTCCTATCCAGATGAAGGACTAGACATTAAAGGGGAAGGGTGTTGAAGTATAAAAGAAGTGCAAGAAACAACAACCCTCACACCCCATGAAAATAACATTGAATGAATCATATGTGATCTACATAACCACATGGCTAAAGATTGTTACTACAATCCTATAAGCACACATTATGCAACGAATGTTAGGAACAAAAGAGTTATGGATCTTTCACATTTGGACCATACCATATGATGCAAGTGTTAAGGAAAAAAAAATTGTTTTCGAGGATAATTTGCTTTCAAAGGAAACTCATTCTTCCAAAAGGAAAATAGATTCGGAAGACAAGCCAAAGAAAAACAAATGATCAAAAGAAATCTTTTGAAACCTTTTCAAGAAGAAGACTGCTTCGGAAGAAAAGGTGATGACAAAGTCTTCCAAGATGAAAGAAGCCTTGAAAGCAAGTCATGCTGCTCAAGCCTCCACAAGCTCATCTACACTGATCAACTGTAAGGCCCTGTTCCCGGGACGCTTACAGCTAGTCAACCGGCACATATAAAACATGAAACATACATTTAAAATTTTTAGAACATCACAACGGAATAACTTAGAAACCATTTCATATATTAATGATTGCTTTTGCAAAATAATAAATCATTGTTAACAGTTACAAAATATCATCGTTTGCATTACATCACAAAAACGTCGAGTGAGTTCTAGTTTATAAATAAAATACATTACTTTTTTTTAAAACCTTCCTTTACTTTCATACATGATCATGCATCATACGTAAAAACAAATAATCTTATTATTATATTTCATCATTCATTATCTTCCCTTCTATGCACATCATTATTATCATTCTTCCTCATTCATTATCTTTCATTACGGACCAATGCCGTAAGCTATACCCCAAACGTAGGCACAACACGGGTACTGGGCTGAAGTCTATATATAGACCCTAACATTATGCACATAGCTTGGCACCAGTACCGGGGAAAGTGACAATGATCCCTTTCATTTGGTTAGTCAGAAAGACTAGAACCCTGTGTATCCTAATATGTTAGGTAACCCACACAACTAAACATATTTTAGAGCTATGCCCCTCCTTTCAATTGCTTGCAAGAATTTTCATACATTCATTCTTACTTCCATGCAAGCATTCTTCTTTCTTTACCTTCCACTTTTCATTAATCACTATTTTTTTCTTTTATTACATAATACTTTACGTTCATTGATAATAACATACCATGTAAAACCATGAAAATATAAATCATAAGGAACATAAAGAAAACATACATAACATAAGCATGCATAACAACATCACTCATCGTCATACAACATCAATTAATCATCATAAGACCTTACATAGTCATCATACATCACCCCCCGGAACATCCCAAGCCATAGCCTAATACTTCCTTTCTTCCCAAAATTGAGAAATAATTCTACGTCTTTAGGCGCATGAGCCCTATGCAGGCACATGAGCACTATTTGAGTGCATGGGCACTATTTGGGCCCATGACCCAACACCTAGTCAGTTTGGGTATTATTGTAGGTGCATGGACACTATGCAGGCAGATGACTCTAACTTAGGCGCATGGACACCTGGGCGCATGGGCAGTTAGGCACATGGGGAATTACTTACTCAATTTAGGCACAAACCTAGGTGCATGGATACTATTTGGGCATATGGATTTTGAGGTGTATGGGGACTTAGGCAGATGATAACTAACTTAACTACCAATCATCATTTCAGTCCCCAAATCATAATTCAAATGTGTTCTAAGCTTAGTTCTAACATTCTAAGTAGCATAAACACATAGCTAACATAATCATAACATCATATACACCCAAATCATACCCCACCTATAAACACATACACATGAACATACGTGTATATATATCCACCTTTATAAAAACACACATATATGCATTTCTAGCCCCAAAATCAATAAACAAATGTAAAAAAGGGTTCTAGGACACACCTCTTGCAATATTAGGGCAAGACTTCTTCAAACCCGTATGCACTATGAGATTAAAAAACCTAATGCCCACCAAAACACAAAACCAAACACAGAAACACATATAAGCACGTACCCAATGCTAGAATTATCCATAAACTCTTAAAAACACTAAATTGTTACCTTGAATTCGACTTCATCTTGTTCTTCTCTTTATAACCCGAGAGTTCAGTTCCTTCTCTCTCTAAAATCCGAATGAAAAGTAGTGTGTAGAAAGGTGTGGGTGGCCATCACCTTTTGTACAAATAGTTAGTAAATTTTTGTCCTTTGCACACTTTTAACCCCTTCAAATTGGGCTTTATTGCATTTCCTACTTTTTCTTCACCTTTATTCTTCTTTTCACATCTTTTTAAATGTCCGGGTGTTACAAGTCCACCCCCGTTATATAGGTTTCATCCATAAAACATGTATTACTCAATAGACATGGGTAATGCTGCCTCATCTCTTCTTTTGTCTCCCACTTAGAATCGGATCCCTTTTGGTGTTTCCATTATACACGCACCAAGGGGATCACTTTATTTCACAATATCTTCTCCTTACGATCAATGATCGCCATTGGTTGCTCCACATAATTGAGCCGTTCATCCACTTTAATATCCTCCAGTGGTAGGCCAATATCTTCGTTGGCTAGACACTTCCCTTCATGAGATACATAGAATGTCGGGTGAATTCCACTTAACTCATTAGGTAACTCCAACCTATTGGCCACCTCTCCTACACGAGCAATGTTGTGGAAAGGCCCAATGTATCTTGGGCTCAACTTTCCCCAATTTTTAAATCGAATGATACCCTTCCAAGGTGAGAGTTTGAGCATGACTCTGTCATCCACCTTGAACTCAATCGGTCTATGCCTTTTATCAGCATACGACTTTTGCCTATCCTTGGCAGCCTTCATAAAGGCCTTGATCTTTTCTAGCTTCTTAGTTGTAGCCTCGATCACTTCTATGCTTCCTAACTCCTTTTAACCAATATCACCACAACAAACAGGCGTTCTGCATCTCTTATCGTATAGCATCTAATACAGGGGCATACCAATGATGGCATGATAACTGTTATTGTATGAGAATTCACCTAATGGTAAGTGGTCATCTCAACCTCCTCCAAAATCAATGACGCATGCATGAAACATATCTTATAGCATCTCAATGGTTCTTTCTCACTGACCACCTGTCTATAGATGATAAGTTATGCTAATGTGTAACCTCGTCCCCATCGCATCATGAAATCTCTTCCAAAACTTGGATGTAAACCGAGTGTCACGATCAGACACCATAGACGTGGGTCACCATGACGAGCTACAATACTCTTGATAAACAGATCTTCTAATCTCTTAGATGAATACGTCTCATGGATCGGTAGAAAGTGAGCACTCTTCATCAGATGGTCAACTATCACCCATATGGCATCATACCCTCTCACGGTACGTGGTAGCTTCATAATGAAGTCCATGGTGACATGCTCCCACTTCCACTTGGGTATATCCAATGGTTGGATTTTCTCGTACGGCTTCTGATGCTCCGCCTTAATTTTTGTAGCACCGGTATGAATGGAGTATCGAGTCTTATGAGCTTCTTCCATGTATTTCCATGTAGATTCCCATAACAAGGAATCAACATCTGTTTGAATTGGTGCTAACACCAAGAATGTTTTCACCTAACTCCATGGTCAGACCTCTCATCCTTTCAGAGTTAAGGCGATCTTCTTTCAATGCTTTTTCTTGAAACTCTTTGACCTGCTTCATCACACCATAGGTCATAACTAAATGATAAGCCTTCACCTGAATTCGCTCAGGCTTCTCCATTTATCTAAGGGCATACACCACCACGTTGGCCTTGCTTGGATGGTAATGGATATCACAATCATAATCCTTTATAACTTCAAACCATTGCCTTGGCCTTATATTCAAATCTTTCTGCTCAAAGAAGTACTTCAAGATCTTTTAGTTCGTGAAGATAGTGCACTTCGTCCCATATTGATAGTGCTTCCAAATCTTTGATGCAAAGACCATAGGCGCTAGCTCCTAGTCATGAGTAGTTTAATTAACCACATGAGCCTTAAGCTGTGTGGATGCGTACGTTATAACCTTCCTCGCTACATCAACACGCCACCCAACCCCGAATAAGAAGCATCTCAATAGGCCACCAAATCTTTGCTTTCTTCGGGTAATCGCGAAATAGGATCTTGGGTTAACCTTTCCTTTAACTCTTCGAAATCCTTCTCTTGCTCTTGACCCCATGCAAACTTCATATCTTTACGGTCAACTTAGTCAATAGAGAAGCTATATTAGAGAAGTCTTGGATGAATCTTTTGCAATATCCCGCCAACCATAAGAAACTACGAATATCAGATGGTGTCTTTGGAGATTCCATTGCATCACTGCCTCCTGCTTTGCTGGGTCTACCATAATTCCTTTAGGATTCACCACATGACCCAAAAACTATACTATGCGCTACCAAAACACGCACTTGGAGAACATGTCATACAGTTTCTCCTTTCTCAACATTTCTCATACTTCTCGAATGTGACTGGCATGCTCTTCCTCACTCTTTAAATAAATCTGGATATCATCAACAAACACAATTATTCATTTATCCAACATGAGCCAAAACACTCAATTTATCAAATCCATAAAAGCAACTAGCATGTTGGTAAAACCAGGGACCTGACGAGGAACTTGTAGTGTCCATAACGCATATGAAAACTGTGTTTGGAATATCCTGCTTCTTTACGTTCAACTGTTGGTAACAAGATCGAAGGTCTATCCTTGAGAAACAACTGGCACCTTGAAACTAATCGACAAGTCGTCAATATTTAGTAATGGATATCGGTTCTTCACCGTCAACTTGTTCAACTCGCGGTAGTCAACACACATCTTCATTGTACCATATATCTTCTTGACAAATAAACCGGAGCACCACAAGGAGAGATACTAGGTCTAATAAACCCTTCATCAAGTAAATCTTGTAGTTTCTACAATAATTCCCTCATCTTGGAAGGAGCTAAACGATACGGCATGTTCGATCAAAAAGGCTGGTACAACCAAAACCTAACTCTTAGAGTATTTTGAGTACAACTAATAAAGTTATTCCAAAGACAAGTTCAGCACTTCCGAAGGTGTATGTTGAACTTCTAAAACAAAGCTCAAAGTAACTTCTGAAGATAAGGTTCGGCTTCCTAAGACCAAGTCTCTAGTCTTTCGAGAGTGCAACACTTAGAAGAAATGAAGACTACAACTTCCGAAGAATAAAGTCCGAAGGAATCCTCGGAAGAAGTAGTCAGTTCTAAAATATAAGTGGCTTTGGAAGAACAAGTTCTTTTGAAGCCAGTTAACCTTTGGAAGTACCTACTATGAACCAGTGGACATAAGTATGGTGTCTATGACACTGCGCTGCAAATCTTTGAGACACTGCATAGTGTTTTCCCAAAAGGCCTTATAGTTGACCATACTTTAAACCACTGTTCACACTTTATCAGTTAGTACATTTGCCAACTTTAGTTGCTGACAAAAGGTATGTCATGGACATGTCATAAGTACCATATCTTAGAAAAGACATCATCTAAGATACCTTAACTATAGCTTTGTAGTATTTGTTTTAGTTATAGGATTCCAGCTGGTATCAAAGTTTATCCAGTTGTAGGTAGTAGTATATATAGTTTTTCATTGGAACTCTTTTAGTAAGCTTGTAAGAGTCTTGTAATACTTGGAGTTGAGAAGTAATATTTAGAAGTATCTTGAAAATCATTCTCTCGTGTTTTCTTGTGTTACTTAGTATATTATAATCAACTCTTAGAAGAACTTTGCTTCATGAGTGTTCATTAGTAAGTTTGAGAGAAATACTTGTGTTCAATACAAAAACCGATCCTAAATTGGTATTAGAGCTTCGTAGGCTCTTGATTGTGTGATCTAACCATCCTAATCAACCTCTTCTTCAATCACTCTCTCACTATACTCAAACATGACATTTAACCAGAAATCTGAATGTGTAATTGGAACGATGACTGAAGCACCCATCATCACCTAGATAACTTTAGACAATGGAGTAGACGCATAGAAGGGTTCATGAGATATTAAGACAACCACATTTGAAAATATGTTGCCAATGGTCCCTACAAGCCAAAGGTGGCTTTACCTGTTGAAGGTGGTGCCATGATAGAGAAGGTAGTAGAAGACTACTCTGAAAAATACCTCAAGCTGATAGACATTAATGAAAAGGTGATGACTGTTCTGCTGACTGCAATTCCCAATTCCACTATGGTGGGGTTGAGAATTGCCGGACAAGTAAAGAACTGTTTGATGCTTTAACCCACATGTACTCCAACTCCAACGACTCAAACAAAGATTCATTGAAGCAACAATTTAGGAACTTTACTCGTATTGCTAGAGAGACCTTGGACCAACAATAATTCATGTATATGGATCTTATCTCTCCCCTTTATTATATGCGAATAGCTCCTGAATTGAGAGACCACTCAAGGAAATTCATAAGTGAACTCCCCAAAGAGTGGACGTTCTATTGTGTCTCCATCAAGATGACAGAGAATCTAAACACCCTTACCATGACTGAGCTATACGACATTCTAGATGGGAACCATGTACAGATGGAGAACAAGAGTGGTCATCAAGGAACCAGACCTTCAAGCCTTCCTGCTAACAATGCTCTCATGGTTGTTGAAGGCTAAATGCCCCTCAACCTCAGCAATACCTGTCTTATCCCTAGCAGCCATCAAGCTCTTCTGGCCTTACATCATATTCCCTGAGACTCCAAAGTCTCAACCGGCTCAGCCCAATCCCTTTCAGGTCAGCAATGCTTTTGTCTCAGGAAGTGGACACTCAAATGATTTTCAGTTCTGTTTTGAAGATCGGGAATGTTTTAGCCCAGATGATGTGGAATACATGGACATAGTACAAAAAATGGTTGTGTTAACCTACAGGGTAAAGAAGTTCTTTAAAAGAACTAGAAGGCAGTTCCCTTAGAACCTAACAAGCAGCAAGTTTAGGTTTGACAAAGCAAAGGCCAAATGCTACAACTGTAATGTTGGTCCATGTGATCGTAGAACAGTGCAAATGATATTAAGAATCATTCAATATCCAACAAATACATTAAACAACAATATCAAAGAGGATTGAACATAATGAGAACCCACTCATAATAAGACAATGATAAATGAAAATCAATAACATAAAGCACAAGAATAATTCTGTGTATTAACCGCTTGAATAGTTACTTGCAACAAAGATAATCGATTAGGGTTTTTGCAAGCTTGCCTACCAAGAGAAGAAACAAAAGAATATATAGTAGTCTATAGCTTCGTAGACAGTTTCGCTGTCAGCGAAACTGTACTGCCAAAACTATAGTTGCGCCAAACGAAACAACAGTTTAGTCAGGCGAACAAAACAGCAAACTATGAGCGAACTTATAGTTTCGCTCACAGTTCGCTAGACTGCCAAAATACACAAATCTAAGTACTTACAAAATAAAAATTAACAAAAGACCTATTATAATTAATAGTAAACAAACTAAACTAAAGGTGAGTCCAACCTACACATGATTCTTCAATACTCCCCCTAGGTTGGACCTCACCATCTTCACTCGGCTTGATTAGTCTCTACAGCTCCAGTGTCTTTTGTTGCTTTAGATTAATCTTCATCATCTCCTGCAACAGCTCCCTCTGAAGCTTCCGCACCTGATTCTTTACGGTTTCCTCTTGCATACTAGCTCCATCAGGATGAGCACTAGCCCTCTCAAACTGCTTTGCCAAATCTTCAATATCCATGTTAAGGTCATCTTGAGCCCTTACCCTTTCAGCTAACTTCTTCACCTCAGACCTCACCCCTCTAATCTTGTTGGCTACATTCATAAAAGACTAGCTTCTTTCGAGTCTCTTCCCCAGCCCCTGCCTTTATTTGATATTCACATAACACCAATAAATCTTCGTCACAGAAGCTAAACATTAAATTCTTTGCTATTCTTCACCCTAATCACAACTTCCCCAGTGTTATTATCATAGAACCATTTCTTGAAATCCTATAGCTGTTGGGGAAGGGGATCAGATAATCTCACTCTATTAACTGTCTTTAGCGGTTTAATTATCAGAACAGTTCACCCCTTTCCCGTTTCCCAGTGCTTGTCTTTTTTGACCTTCTCCGTTCTGCCTTCATGTAACAATATGATTCGAAATTGTCATTAAGCCCGGTCTGTATTTCTTTCATCAGAAGACTGGCTCTCTCGCTCAAATGTGTATTCAGAAGTGGTAGTGCTGCCAGACGCCTAAGGTCCCATTTGGGCAAGTACTTAAAGGCCTTCCTCTTATGAAAATAACTGATATGATCTCCCTTCCTCTTAATCATAAACATTTTTAGCCTGGGATTGTAGGCCCGGGTAATAATCTTCTTGTCGTCCTCCTCTCTACTCAACCCTCCTAAAGGTTGGAATAAGGGAGTGAGTTCTTCTGGTTCTTTCTCCTTTACAAACCAATGTGCTCTATCCATCTCAAACACATCCTCAGCATCATCCCATTTCTTTGCAACATCTCTTCTTCATCAAACCAAGAAAGAAGCACATTTCTCCCATCATACTCATTTCAAATGGTTGACGTATCACTTCTTTGAACTCCCGACATAATACTGAATTGGTAGATCCAAAAATAATATCATCAACATAAATTTGGGCAAAAAGCATTTCACCATTCACTTCCTTTTTGAAGAGAATCATATCGATGGTACCACGAGAGAAACCATTGCTTAAGAGATACTATGTCAGGGTCTCATATGAGATTCGAGGTGCTTGATGACGACCATACAAAGACTGGTCAAGCGTGTAGACTTTATGAGGAAAGTCAGGATCCTAAAAACCTGGTGGTTGACACACAAATAATCCCCTCATCAATGTATCCTTAAAGAAAAGCACATTTAACATCCATGTGTAGACCTTGAACTGTTTATGAGCAGCATGAGCGAGAAAGATCCTGATTGCTTCAAGATGGGCAACAGGAGCGAAGACTTCACTATAGTCAATCCCTTCTTCTTGAGCAAAACCTTGCATAACTAATCAAGACTTGTTATTCACCACCACACCACGATCATCTGGTTTGTTCTTAAACACCCATTTTGTACCAATTGGGCATTTGTTTGGAGGCAAGTCAACCAAGGTCCAAATTTTAAGCTTTCTGAATTGTTGAAGCTCCAATTGCATTGACTCCACCCAGCATGGATCCAGTAGAGCGACATGCACATTTTTCGAGACGGTTTGAGAAATGAAGTAGGAAAAGAGACAGATATTAATCAAACCAGATTGGCTCTATTTCCGAACACCATTAGTGATAGATCTAATAACATTATCAAGAGGATGATCTTTCAAAGTTTTGTAGTCAGTGTCTGAAGGGAAAATGTGAGGAGAAGTTTCACTCATAGATTGTGTAGGATTAGATGAGGGAGAGGGAATAAGTTGTGAGGGGATGGATGTAGGTGATGAAGAAGGAGATGTTGGTGAAGAAGAATCCAGCAAAGGAGAAGATGAACTAACATCAGCTAAAATGGCATCATTTGCAGATAGGGTGTAATGGTCAGGTGATGATGTGGACGAGATAATATTGGTTTGAACATTTGGAGTGGATGCATCATCGTCAAAAGCTCTAAGATTGAATGAATTAAACACAGTGTCGGAGTCAAAGAACCATGTTGGTTGTGATCGAACATCAGAAGAGTTAGACTCCTGCCAATCAACATAGAATGACTCTTGAACGATACGTGTTCTCTCGTTATAAACTCGATAGGCCTTATGAGAAGAAGAGTATCCGACAAAGTAACATTAATCACACACAACACCAAACTTTATTTTCTGTGATTGACTATTCAGAAGGGTGCATGAACATCCGAATGGTCGAAAGAAGTCAATTAAAGGTTTCCTTTTATGAAAGAGTTCATAAGGAGTCGTCATCTTATCCTTGAAAATCAACACTCGATTTAAAACACATGAAGCACAATTTACTGCGTCAGCCCAGAATATAATGGGTAAAGTAGATTCTATCAGCATTGTACGTGCAGCTTCAATGTGAGTGTGATTCTTTCGTTCAGCAACACCATTCTGTTAAGGTGTCCTGGCGGCACTAAACTGTCTTACAATCCCCTTTTGAGCACAAAAGGAATCGAGAATCTGATTTTTGAATTCAGTGCCATTGTCAGTTCTCAGACCCATAACATTTCTCTTGCTGATTGTCTCGATAGAAAGAATTAATTTTTGTAATTCTTTAGTAACCTCTCCTTTATGAGCAAGGAATCTCACCCATGAGTATCTAGAGAAATCATGTGTAACAACAAGACAAAAAGATTTTTTAGCAATAGATTTAACGCTAATTAGGCCAAACAAATCAGTATGTAACAGCTCGAGAGGACAAGTTATGCTATTTTCATGTTTGGGCTTATGTGCTTTCTTGTGTTGTTGCCTTTGGCACACGCCATACATTTTCGTTAACAGAAAAATATTTTGAAGGAAGTCCTCTCATGAGATTGTTTTTCACTAATTTGTTTATTATTGTAAAATTAACGTGGCCTAAACGACAATGCCATAAGAGAGATTCAAAGGTTGAAGCTTTAGAAAGAAGGCAAGTTGCACTAGACTTTGACTCGTTGGATTTCATATCAAGAAGATATGTATCATGTTTTCTAGGAGCATGCATAAGAATCAAATCATCTGGAATATCAATCTTTGATTTTATAAATAGACATTCACCAGATTTAAACAAAACAGGAATGTCTTTATCGCAGGTTTGAGAAACACTCACAAGATTAAATGTCAGCTCAGGAACATAGTTGACTTTTCCAAGGTTAAAGAAACATTAGAAACTTCTCCTTGCCCAATCATTTTTCCACCTTTTTGTCGCCAGCAAAAGCAACATATCCTCCGTCAATAATCCGATAATTGGACGGTAAGTCTTTTAGTCCTATCATGTGTTTGGAGCAACCACTATCTACATGCCACATACTGTTTACAATCTTAGTGAATGACTCCTGTAATGAAACAAAAAAAGATTAACCAGGTGTGATAGGAACCCAAGATTGAACAACTTTATCTTTAGATGAAGCAGATTTTTTGCAAAAGAAATTATTAACCAATTTTGTAAATTTATTTCCAAAACAGTTCCTATTAAGATTTCTACTAATCAAAGTAGGACAATTCTTGACAAGATGGTCCTATTGACCACACCTGAAACAATGAGGTTTATGTCTAGGTGTGTGATGTGATAAGGTAAGAATATGATCAATGATAATTTCCTCATCACATTCAGATACACTAGAATCAATGTCACTAAATGACTCATTCATGCCAATAGGTCGATATTTATTTGAACAAGAATTATTATTTACAAAAATAGATGAATGTTTGTCTGACGTACTAGTAAAACTAACTCCACTAGTGCTACTTTCAGACGAAGAGGTAATTCTTTCATCAGATAAAGACATATTTGATGGAGTGAAAGATGGAATGGGATGAGAAATGAACTTTTCAAAACAATTAGTTTTAAGTTGTTCAGTTGATTTTGCAGAAAGATCAGTTGCATTACAATCCTCACTAGAATAAAAGACAACACCACAATGTACTGAATTAAAAGATGAAATGGAACCATCATAAGAACATTAGACAACAAAGTCTGTTACAGGAGAACTAGAAATAAAAACAGAATTTAAACTAGACTTGTGATCTAAAACATATTGCTGACAATCGAGTGTATTAATACTAGTGCATCCAAGCCCACTAGTTGGTCCATAGTCGTAGTCTTCACGAACGTGCTTAGAGTTAACACCCTTTAAACCTACAGACATACTATCAGTATCTGTTTTGATTAAATCATTAGAAGGATGAGGATCCGGCATAGGAGAATAACAATATGTACTAGGTGGAGGATAAACCTTTACGTTTTCATAACCCAGTCCCGTTTTAATCCTAGCTCCCCATTGAGATTTACATTGATCATCATGTTTCATACCTGAAATTGTCCATTTGTCTAACTTTGGCTGAAGTTTGCTTGTTTCAAATTTAGTAAGGGCAACTCTTTCAGTCAAAGTGTTAATCTCAACATTTCTTTCCAAAACAATTTGTTTTAAAGGATCGTTTTGTTTAAAGCCTCATTTAATTTAACAAAGTATTTTAATTCATTGATTTTAAGTTCATCATTCATTCACTTAAATCCTTTTCATTAGCCATTAATAGTCGATTAGCTTTGTAAATCCAAAATAATATAATTTTGCAAGCAGATGAGCACATATCCTGAATTACCTCATAGGGAAGTCCCATCACAATCCTTTCAGCAGCTAAGGCCTTTTCACATTGGCACACTGGAGTAATTGACTTCTTTTCCTCAAAAGTGGCAGCATCATCATAACAATCCTTCCTTCGCCCGGTGCATGAACTTCTTTCCTCTCTTAGACCTGCAGATTCACCTTCCCTTATTCCAGCATCTTCTCTTCTCTCTCACTCACAAATGACACAACTTTCCTTTTTAATTCCTTGAAAAGATCAAATCTAGCTTCACCATCATCCTTCTCATTCCCTTCAACAAGCTCAGTAACCAAAGCATGATTTATCTTAGTTCTTGTTTCCTCAACCTCAGCACTCCAATCGAAGTTAGAAATCAGTGCAGTCTCCTTCTTGTGATTCACATCTTCTTTCTCCTTCTCAGCTGTTAAACTTGGAACTCCTGAATTGCTCGAATCGGTGACAATTGGTGATGGATATTCACGTTTGAAGTGTCCGAATTTTTACAGTTGAATCATCTTAATTTGGACTTATCAAATCCCAGTTTTCAATTAGATGTTTGACCACCGATGTTCTTCCGTCCAGTTCTTTTATAAATCTTCTAGCTCTAAGGGTCAACATGGCTATCTGCCACTGGATATCAGTTTCTTCAAGATCATCAGGATCTACTTGATACATGTCTTTTATAGTCATTCCTTTCCCTTTCAACTCTCTAGCTACCCGTGCCTTATAGCTTTGAACATACATTCCAAACAGTCCCATAGATTCAGATAGGATTGAACTTTCAACATTGGCCTTAGAATTTCCCAGATCTCTTCCAACACTACTGTTTCCACTTGAGAAAGTACTTGTATTAATTCCTCCTTGAATTGAAATCTGTATCTGAGAGCTTGCAGCGGATGACACAGTAAAGCAACATTTTGTGAAAACCAGATGTGGGCATCATAGTCTGGTTAAATTCCTGTCTCTTCATGTCCAACTCAAAGGATTTTAGCTTATTGATAATATCCATTAGCTTGTAGTCTGTGAATCTTCTTTCTTGTTTAAGCATCCTCACTTGAAGACTCCATTGAGGTGGGAGAGAATCTTGAAGCCTGTTAACTTGTTCACTATTGGAGAGCTTTTCATCATATTTCTTTAAGGTGCTTGAAACAGTGAAGAAACGATTTATGAGATGTGTCAAACTTTCATTCTTGTATCCAACGAAAGAATTGAATTCCTTCTCAACCAGAATGCTCTTATCCTTTACCAAATCTGCATTCCCATCATAAAACTCACATAATGTATCATAAAGAGATTTAGCATTTTTATGCTCTTCAAAATGATTGTAAATGTCCACAGCGAGACAAAGAGTTAAAGCACCAAAAGCTTTTTGATGTGGTCGATCAATTTCAGATCCTTTTTAGTGAAGGAGGATGGGTCCTTATTTTGAGAGACAATATCACCAATAGTAACCGTTGGTATGTGAGGACCAGAAATAATCGATTCCCATTGGTTGTGATTAGTGTAGAAGAAAAAGGCCTTGAGACATCTCTTCCAATCTTCGAAATTGTATCAGTTAATGAGTCTCGGAGGTCTATTGGGAGCAACACTTTCAAGATCTGCAAGTGTGAGTGATGTTAACTTAGACATGATAGTTTCGCTAAGATTGATGTAGTTTCAGCAAGAAATAAGATACTTTCGCAGACACTTTCGCGGAAAAAGGTAACTTCACAGGTAATTTCGCTGAAAAACTACTTTCACAGATACTTTGACAGAAGGATCTAATTTAGCTGACACTTTCGGCAGCAGTTTCGCTCGACGATTGTCACAACAAGCTTAGTTTTGCTGGTAAGTTCGCACGAAACAAGCTTGAACTTTCATTCAGACACACTTTCGGCAGCAATTTCGCTAGAAAGTCCTTCACAATAATAGGTGAACTTTTGTTCAAAAGAGTAGTTTCGAAGAACAACAAAAGAACAATTTCCAAATCAATATAACCTGTAGTTTCGCTGAAAAGTGATGGATAGTTTCGCTGAAAGAACAGGAGTTTCGCTAATCGATCCCAAAACCCTTTTTAAACACAAAATCAATCTGAAATCATAAAAAACTCAACAAATTTGAGATTTGATGATTAACAATGCTTCCACAACAGAAAACAAGGTAAACTCAATTAACTTCCATATAAAAAACATCCAATAAGTGATCCAAAATGATTGAAACAAGATATTGAACAAAAACCACAAGGAAACTCAACAAATCATGAGCACTAAAGCTCTGATACCATATTGTTGGTCCATGTGATTGTAGAACAGTGCAAATGATATTAAGAATCATTCAATATCCAATAAATACACTAAACAACAATATCAAAGAGGATTGAACACAATGAGAACCCACTAATAATAAGACAATGATCAATGATAATCAATAACGTAAAGCACAAGAATAATTCTGTGTATTAACTGCTTGAAATAGTAACTTGCAACAAAGATAATCGATTAGGGTTTTTGCAAGCTTGCCTACAATGAGAAGAAACAAAACAATATATAGCAGTCTATAGTTTCGCAGACAGTTTCACTGTCAGCGAAACTTTACCGCCGAAACTATAGTTTCACCAAACAAAACCGCAGTTTCGTCAGGCGAGCAAAACAGCAAACTGTGAGCAAACATATAGTTTCGCTCATAGTTTCGTTAAACTACCAAAATACATAAATCTAAGTACTTACAAAAGAAAAACTAACAAAAGACCTATTACAATTAAAAGTAAACAAACTAAACTAAAGGTGAGTCCAACCTACGCATGATTCTTCTTGTAACTAGTTGGGCTATTTTGTAAGGGAATGCAAAGCTCCCAAATCAAATCTGGGATCTGCTCAAGCCTCCTCAAATCCATAAACATCTAAAGCTTCTAGAAAATCAACTAAAACTATGTTGTGGCACAAGAAGTTGATTGAAGCTTTATGGTACAAGATGTCATCCCTACTCAAGCACTCATGGCTGGAACAGTTAACTCCAAGGTTTATGATCATCTATATACTCCTTCCTGTATTGCTAAGGTTAAAATGTACCGGGACTGTAACATGGAAATTAAATCCGATATTGAGTCCTAGAATATCTTAAAAGCTGATTTTAAAAAGGTTGAATCTAACGATAAAAACAAATTGAGCAGTTAGAGAAAATAGTATCTTCTTAAAACTTGAGCACACTAACTACAGGACTCAAATGAAGGATTTAATATCAAGTTAACTGAGGCTCAAGCCAATCTAGTAATAGCTCAGGCTCAAGCAACGAAGCATGCTATTTCTGAAGAAAACTTCCAAATCATTCTTGCAACACCCACCCACTCAAAAATTTGTTATCAAAACAAAGGTTGGGGAAAAATAAGATTGCTCCACCACACTCTTATGAGTCTTTTAGACAACCAAGGTGTGGTATTGAAGAGGAAGAGGTCGCACTTGCTAACCCATCTTCTATAAGCTGAAGAATGATGAAACCATGGAGACTACCACATGGAAGGAACAGGTAAATCAACCTATTTCTACTTGTCATGATCAACTCCTATCCACCAAAGCTAGAAGAAACTGGGTAAAGGCTGCCATAAGAACTGCTAAGAAGTTAGCTGAATCTAAGCTAAAGATTGACCAAAGCAAAAGGGTGTTTTCATTTCAGTTGGATTCTAAGTGGTAGGTACTTCTGATTCTGGAAAAGAGTGTAGTACCAACACTCCTATCCTGCCAAAGGATCAGAACTCAAAAGGGAAGGTTGTAGAGGAAGATAAGAAGATTAAGAAACCTCAGCCCTCAAAATCCCCAAAGATTAACATTACATGCATAATGTGTGGTCTGCAAAACCACTTGGCTAAAGACTGTTATTACAATCCAGCAAGCACAAATTATGCAAATAATGTTGAAAAGGAAGCAGCCAAGGAAGGATTCACATTTGGACCTTACCACATGGTCAAGTGATGAAAAAAGAAAAGCTGGTTTCCAAAGCTAAGTTGCTTTAAGAAGAAATCATTCTTTTGAAGGGAAAACGGCTTTCGAACTCAAGCCAAAGAAAGCTCAAAAGAACAAAAGAGTTTCCTCAAAACCTTTCAAGAAGAAGGCTACTTTCAAAGACAAGGTAGTGAATGCGTCTTCTGAAGAGAAGTTAGTGAATGCTTCTTTCGAAAACAAAGAAACTTTGGAAGAAAGTCATGTTGTTCAAGCTTCAACATGCTCATCAAAACTAATCAACCATGGGATGGAATGGAAGATCAGACAAGATATTGCACCCATACCTCCCTCTTCATAGACATCAATTGAACCCTCTACCATTCATTTTGGTTCAATAATGTCATTATCAGGGGAAGATCCCAAGACCATCCAGGCTTGGGTTTCCAATCAAAAGTGTATTTTCACCATATGTGCAGGGATATTCATAAAACAAGAACAATAATGTCTTGATTGTGGATAGTGGATACTCCACGAACATGACCGGGAATAGATCTCTACTTCAACAATTTCAATATTTTGATGGAGATCCTATTCAGTTTGGAGATGAGACCGGAGGGTACATTTTAGGCAAAGGAAGTGTATCCAATGGCTTGTTAAGAGTCGACAAATTGAACTTTGTCAAACAGCTTGAAAAAAATCTCGTAAGTGTTTCTCAGTTTTGTGATCAAAAGCATCAAATGCTTTACACAGAGCATGAGTGCATCATCCTCAAACCTGGGATGACAATTTCGTAGGAATTGATGCTTCTTAGATCTCTTCCAGAATAGGGGATATGTACAAGTTGGATATGAACAATGCTTCCTATTAGGTGAAGTATCATGCTTTCTTTCCAATGTTGATGGTGATGACTCTACCTTATGACATAAATGCATGTGACATGTGAATTTTAAACCCATGAATAAATTGGTTAAAAATAACTTGGTACATGGTGTGCCCAAAAACAATTTTTCTATAGAGATAACTGTGTTGCTTGCCTGAAAGGAATGCAACATAGAGTCTCTCACAAATTCAAAGAAGTTAACTCCATCACCACCCCATTACACTTACTGCACATGGATTTATTTGTCCCAACAAGTATAGTGAGAATTGGAAGGAAATCATATTGCCTTATGATCATTGATGATTTCACAAGATTACATGGGTCTTCTTTTTAACAACTACGGATGAAACAACTGAATCTTTAAAATCTTTTATTCTTAATATTGAAAATCAACGTGATCACAAGGTAAAGATAATTAGAAGTGATAAAGGGACTGAGTTTAAGAATCAAGTTCTTGACTCATTCTGTAACTCAAAAGGGATTACTAACAATTCAGTGCTCGTAGAACTCCTCAACAAAATGGTGTTGCCGAGAGGAGGAACAGGACCCTGATTAAGGTTGCTAGGACCATGTTAGCTAATTCAAAGATGCCTTAAACATTCTGGGTAGAGACAATCAGCACTACATGCTATGTGTAGAACATGGTTCTTATTGTCAAGCCACATGGAAAACCCCCTTATGAGCTATGGAACAAGTTGACACCATTCATTGGCTTTCTATGGTCCTTTGGTAGCAGGTGTACCATACTTAACACAAAGGACAACTTGGCAAAATTAGCTGAGAACTCAGATGATGCTATATTTGTGGCATATTCCTCCACCTCTATTGCATATAGAGTTTATAACAATAAAAATCAACAATTTAAGGAATCATCCAACATTGTTGTTAATGAGCACACTCCTTGTATTAGGGAGAATGACCCTAATCATATTTTTGATTTAGAATTGTTTCCAAACTATTCTAAACCATCTTATGAGAATTTTCAACTGGAATAGGTACTCAAAGTGATTATGATGAAGACCAGTTATTTGAGTTACCCAAACCTCTTCCAAGTTCTCTAAGAGTCACTGAATCTCAAGCTCCCACATTGGTAGATCTAACAGTATTACCATTTCAGGAACCAGTGGAGCTTCAACTAGTTACCAACAAAGTGAGTCTAATAACTCATCAGCTGATAACATACAACACCAAGTTAATGGAAGATGTATCTTGAAGGAATAGGCAACTATTAATACTACTTCTTAACCAATTTATGCTCATGTTGTTTCTCCTTCATTCATTCGGTCGTCATTGAATGAGTATGAAACATCAGCTGGACCAAGTGTTCAAAATCTTGAGCCAGACTTCTTAAATCTGGATTTATCCATGCAACTAGATGTAATTCCCATGCTTAGGATTCAGAACACTCATCTAGCTGAAAACATCATTGGAAATGTCTCTGAAGGTGTGAGAACCATGGGACAATCTGATAATGGGAATGTCTGCTTGTACTCAGGCTTTTTGTCTTAGATAGAACTCAATAAGGTAGAAGATTCCTTAAAACATAGTAGCTAGGTTGAATCAATGCAAGAGGAATTTCTTCAATTCAAAAGACAAAAGCTTTGGAACCTTTGCCCACTACCATCTGGTCAAGTACCTATAGGCACCAAATGGGTTTTCCAAAACAAGAGAGATGATAGAGGCTTGATCATCAAGAATAAGGTAAGACTGGTAGTTCAAGGATACACTCACAAGGAAGGAATTGACTATATTGATGTTTTTGTACCTGTTGCAAGATTTGAGGCACTCAGGATCTTCCTTGCTTATGTAGCATCTAAGAATTATAGTGACCACCAACTTGATGTCAAGTTTTCTTTTCTATATGGGGATATAGATAGGGAAGTATATATGTGCGAGGCTCTAGGATTTGAATACCCACAACACCCCAACTATATGCGCAAACTGGAAAAAGCTCTATATGGGCTGCACCAAGCACCTAGGCTGTGGTATGATACCTTGTCTCCATTTATTCTGAAGAATGGCTACACCAGAGGTACCATTGATAGGACTCTTTTCATAAGTAAGTCTGGGAAAGACATATTGCTCGTTAAGGTCTATGTTGATGATATCATATTTAGTTCTTCAAATGACCAAATGTGTAAAGACTATGAGAGTATTATGAAAAAAATGTTTGAGATGAGTTCCATGGGAAAAATGGTCTTTTTCCTTGGAATTCAGGTGAAGCAAATAAAGTAAGGGTTCTTTATCAATCAACCTAAGTATGTCAATGACATCTTAAAAAGATTTGTGATTAAAGATTGTAAATCAGCCAAGACATGTATTCCTAGAAACCACAATCTTTGTCCTAACTTTTAGGGGGTGGATACTAATAAACATCAGCATAGGGCAATTATTACATCTCTGATGTATCTCACATCAAGCAAGCCTAATATTATGTTTGCTACATATATCTATGCAAGATATCAGGCTGCTCCAAAGGTCTCTTACCTAGTTGTTGCCAAGAGAATTCTTAAATACTACAAATGAGCACCAAAGTTTGGTCTCTGGTATCCTAGAAACTCTAACTTCAATCTCTATGGATATACTAATAGTGACTATGGTCGTTGCAACATCAACAAGAAATCTACATGAGGATGATGTCAATTTCTTGGTGGAAGGATATTCTCATGGCAATGCAAGAAGTAATCCTGTCTCTCAACATCTACTATCAAAGCTGAATACGTTGATGCTACAAGTTGTTGTGCTCAACTACTCTGGATTCAAAATTAGATGCTAGACTATGGATTCAACTTCATGATCACTCCTATCCATATTGTCAACAAGAGTGCAATCTCCATTACTGAAAAATCCAGTGAAGCACTCCAAGACAAAGCATATTGACATCAGGTTTCATTTCATTAGAGATATTCATGAGAAAAACCTGATTAAATTAGTCAAAGTTGAGTCAAATGAACGATATACTAATTTGTTCACCAAAGCCTTTGATGAAAAAATATTTAAGTATCTCATTACGGCTATTGGGATGATAAACATCGACTACTATCTCATTTGAAAACCTTTTTAAAATATGTATTGTCTTCTATCAAATATAATCTAAGCCTTGTTACAAAAGGTTATTCTTCAAAATTGACTAAGTGTGAGTATTTCCAAAGAGAAAGTTACCATTGGAAGAATTCTTCATCATCTTCCGAAGAAAATTTCCTCAGTTCAAGCTTTATCTTCCCAAGGGTTTTTTTTATCTTAGAAGTATATCTTCACTACTTCCGAAGCTTGAAAACTTCTTCATTCAGAAGACACTGTTACTCTCAGAAGTAAATTTATTTACCTTCGGAAGAAAGTTTCCACTTCAGAAGAGAAAATCCTTGGGAAATACTTTTACCTTTGGAACAAATCATCAGGAGCATCTGGAGCTTCATGTTAAAGGCACTCCTATAGAGTTTCCCAAGTCAGACCTGGATGATACATATACCCTGATGGGTTATGGTGGAGGTGTAAGTAGGTCTAATGTGGTTCTCCATTGATTATCAAACAAGTCTGAGGGATGACATCAAATCCCATATGAACTAGGGTGCCTAGTTCATGTAATGGTGAAAAGCCTCTTCTTCAACAACTCAAAGTTTGTACAGACTAACCTTATGGGGAACGTGTAGACAGACAAATACATCATGTATCCAGGTTCCTTTAGCACATAACTAACTATGAGTTGGACCAAAGTTAGCTTGTCTGTGTAATTGCTTTAACTATCCCTCACATGAGGCCGACCATCTTCAAAGTCTTGAAGAAAGTGCACCAATTTCATTGGAAGACATACTACACTTCTTCATGGTATGATAGAGCCAATGGCTCTTGGTGACATCCCTGTTAACCCCACAAGTGATGAACCCACACCAGGAACTACCCTCACATTGCCAAATATACCTTCTCCACCCATCAAGATCACTTATGAGAGACATCTAAAACAAACCTTGTTCAATCTCCTCTGATTGAACAAGTTCCCTTGTTCTACCCAAAAAGGCTAGAGTGGAAACATGGGCTCCCACTGAAACTGAGGTCCCACCTTCCTTTACAGTTGACCTTAATATGGGTATTGAGTCTCCTTAGTCTCAATCCCATGAGAAGCCAAAATCCCTCTTGGTGAATCTTTATACTCCTCGGAGCAGCCATAAAGGGACAACCCTACCAAAGGCTCAATGCCATTAGACATTAATCAACGTCCTGGGTCACAAGGAATAACTTCCATTTCTTTCCCTGACCAATTGATAGGATTTAATGAAGAGTTCATGTATCTTCACGGCATGGAGACCCCTTATCTCAAGCCCCCATCAGCATATCCAAACTTAGGTCACTCATGTAGATTCAGCTATGACAACTGTAGGTGCCTCAATGAGCCCTCAGGTCAGTGGTAACATTGTTGAGACTGAATCTATGACAAACAAGCATTCTGATGACTTGGAAATAGACATCATTATGCATGGGAAACTAGGGCGCCATGAAACCACTTCCGGTGGTGAGGATGAATATACAAAGTATGTTAGCTCATCTTCCCATGAATCTGCTTATGAAGATGAGGGAAGACTAAAACTCACTATTCAAGACCGACTAATTCAGGTTTAAGAATTTAGAAAGTAGGTCTGCCACTCAGCAACTTGAGATTGACAACCTCAGGGCTAAACTAGCTCAGAAACAGATTGACAGGTCTGTTAGGCATGTACCAGTTTAGGTCTCCTAGACTTCTTCCTCTAGCTCATGTAGCTCTCAAGATGATGCCACCAAAATAGGGGAGAATGTTCAAAGACAAGCACCCATCTTGTTCAAGAGCTCAATTATTTCAAAGCGCTATTCAAGGTATCCCTCTCAGCACTCAAATGTCTTCCTTGAGCCTCATCCAATTACCCTACAAGTGGAACCTAGGATGCTAAAAGATCTAAACAATTTTCTTACCTTGTTTCTCGTGGGATTTTCTATGTGGCAGCCAGGACTAGATATCTCTATGTCCTACTTAGGAGCTGTAGAGCTTCAGAGGTGGAATACACCCTATAGCACTTTTGAAGAAGTTGGAAAACCTAAGGTCTACAGGGAACCTCAGATTAATTTCGAAGGGGAAATGGAAACTGATGGCCCAGCAACCAAAGTAGTTGTGATAGAGTATGTATTACCACAGACTTCTCAAGTAGAAGTCAAATTTACGAAAGAAAATTTTAAATATTCCAAAGTGGAGACGGAAGTTGCGGAAGGACTCTCCTTGTCCGATGATCTTATCATCATAGATGTTGTTAGGATAGTGTACATATGGAGTAATAACTGATAATGCATGAAACCAGATAGCAAATGCGGAATCCTATTTGACTGTGATCCTATAAGTGAGAACGCTATCCTGATCAATCTAACGATTAAAGAAACGTTAAGAATGAGTAGAACAAGATCAGATACGAACTAATGAACTTGGAACATGCTTTTTGGACGTTCTAGATGGCTAGGGTATGAGTATGTGTCAAAAGTCTCTAAAAATTACGTTTTTCCATGAATTAGGTGGTATTTATAGGTTATGGGTTTCCAATCGTACGACTAAACCATTAGCATGGTTCAATCGTGTGATTGAATCATGCAATTGATCAATACGCAAAACTGAAGGTTCAGTCGTACGACTAAGTCAATCTTATGTCTCAATCGTGCGACTGATCCAGTCTCCTGGTTCAGTTGTGCGACTGGTCCATTAGCATGAAGTATTCATGCGTATGGTCCATTAGCATGGTCCATTCGCATGAAGACTTCATACGATTAAGTTTGAACACATTTCTTAATCATTTTTGACTAAGAACTATGCACAACAACTACAAACCTATATAGTTAGTTTAATATACTTTATCACACAAAAAACAATGAAACATTAAACATTATAAGCATCCATCACATATCGTATATCATTCAACTCATTCATTACATATGTGTAAGACATGACAGACATTTACATTAAGCTCATAAACTAGGTACATATGTATCAACAAACTCCCCCTCAGACCTAGTTTCCTTTAACGTTTGACATTCTTCATAAACTCCTCAAATTTATTGTACTTCTCCTCTCTTGTAACTCCTGCATGTATTTCAAATGCAACGCAGATTCGTATAAAATTCTCAAACTAAAGGGCTTGTACAATATCTTATGTGTCATAGAATAGTGGCCACTTGTACAAAGTGTAGACATCTTCGGCAGACAACTTTGTGAGCCATATTGGGTCGAATTCCCGCATAGTTTCCATTTTTCCTTCTCTATTTAGAACTATGACTGCTTCGCCTGTTCTCCAATCATAATACCACCATTTAAAGTGGGGAGTGAAGTCCTGAGGCATTTCCCGTAACGGAATCTTGGACATTATGCTTGGGGGACTCAACTTCAGCACGACCTTAGGGGATGTATAATCGGGCTCTAGAACTAAAAATCTAGGTGAGGATGTAGCTGTTCCCACCACTCCCGAGTCGCGACTGAATGTTTATTATCCTCTAGAAAATGTCATAGGGGATGTACAATCGGGAGCACAGACACGAAATTAGCTATACTCAGCTGATTATGCCTCAGTCATGGAAAAAGGATACCTTGATGACAGAGCTTATTGATGTTTTGTGTCTCAAATTGAGCCAAAATATGTAAGTGACACCTTTAACGATGAGGCTTGGGTGAGGGGCATGAATGAAGAACTTCTTCAATTCAAGAAGTTAGGTGTGTGGACTTTGGTGGATTGACCTAAAGGTGCTATGGTCATTGGCAATAAATGGGTCTTGAAGTGCAAGAAGGATGACCAAGGGGTCATAATCAAGAAACAAGGCTCGACTTGTAGTTCAAGGATTTCGACAGGTCGAGGGTATTGATTACAACGAAGTTCAAGGATTTCGACACGCTCGACTTCTAGTTCCAGAATGGAAGCCATCCGTATCTTCCTAGCCTATACATGGTATATAAAGATTAAAGTATATAAACTTGATATGAATAGTGCATTCCTTCACGGTGAAATCCGAGAGATAGTGTATGTCAGTCAACCTGAGGGATTTGAAGATCCGTATCATCAGGAAAGAGGTTACAAGCTTGACAAGGATCTATACGGGCATCATCGAACCCCCAGAGCATGGTACGAGAAACTCTCAACTCATCTTGTGAAAATACGGGTTCGAAGAGGAGTGATTGATTGTACATTGTTTATCAAAGAAAAAGATGGCGACGTGCTGCTTGTACAGATCAATATTGATGACATAATCTTTGGAACCAAAAACAAAGAGTTATGTAAAGAATTTGAAGCAGTAATGAAAGCAGAGTTTGAAATGAGTGCAATAGGAGAAATGAAGTTCTTCCTCGGATTACAGGTGGATCAGAAACCTAAGGAAATTTTCATACATCAAACCAAGTATGTAGGCGATATTCTGAGTCGGTTCGATATAGAGATACTTCGGCAGCAGGAACTCCTCTTCCTACAAACCACAATGTAACACCCGACGAAAGTGGCGATCAAGTTGATGCCACCATGTACCGAGGAATGATCGGATCCCTCATGTATCTCACAGCCTCACGACATGATATCATGTACACAACGTGTCTATGCTCCAATATCAGGCAAACCGAAAGTCAACCATTTAATTGGGGTTAAAAGGATATTTCGTTATCTAAAGGTTACACCAACACTAGGGTTGTGGTATCTTCATGATGATGACTTCTAGCTTACGGCGTATAGTGACTCGGATTACGGCGGTTGCAAAATGAACTACAAGTCGACATCAGTAGGATGTCAATTCTTTGGGAGGAGATTAGTGACCTGGCAGTGTAAGAAGCAGACCCCGGTTACTCTGTCAACCAATGAAGCCGAATATGTTGCTGCTGCAAGTTAGTGTTCACAAAAAATCTAGATTCAGCAACAAATGCGGGATTACGGTTTGCAATTCTCTATTACTCCTATATATGTTGATAACTCTGCTGTGATAGCTGTAACTAAAAATCCGGTCCAACATCCTAAAACCAAACACATTGGGATTTAATATCATTTTATACATGATTGCTTTAAAAAGCATTTAATCAATGTGGTGAAAATTAATATGGATTTTCAACGCACCGACCTCTATACAAAAGCTTTTGATAAACTGAGATTTCTATGTCTCTTAGAGGTTAATGGCGTGAAAAAGAAAAGTGATGTAATCTCAAAGATGAAAACATGTAGTCCTACATTGTGTTTTATTTTTATTTTGATTTTTAAATTTTTTTATTTCCTGTCTTATAAAATTCAAAAAGTGCAAAAAAATATCGGTTTTAGAATTTTAGTGGGACAATAGGTGTTAATTTTAGTTTTTCTAATTTCAATACATAAAAAAAACCAAGGGAGGAGGACAAGCTAGCCGATAGAAATGAGATCGTATCTGTGATACCAATTCAAAGACTATGGAAAATGATGGCACACAGGAACCAAGAATTTAGGACTTTAAAAGATTTAAATGGAATTAGATGCGAATTCAAAGTATAAGTCTGAGTAGTCTAAGCAATATAAGAGGAATAATGATAGTAAGGCTAGATGCTACTAAGGTAACATGGAGAAAGTAGACTTAGAGCTTGCTAGATCATCTGATGATATGTGGGTGATTAAACACAATAGATCAATAGACCTCGTTGGTGATGTCAAGTTCAAACTAAGTTGTTCAACAAGCTGTGGGTTATCATCTTATCCCTAGTTAACACAATCAACGAAGTTCCAATAACGGGTAACGAGCAAAATAAATGCCACAAATGTGTGCGAATGACTATAAAAAATGAGCAAAGCACTTGAAAATTGCAAAATCCAATCAAGCTAATAACCCATGTTGTTGGTGCGATCAGTGCAAATAGAAAATGAATTTTTTTGTTGTTGGCGTATAGTTACTCGGATTACGGCGGTTGAAAAATGAACTACAAGTCAACATCAGTAGGATGTCAATTCTTTGGAGGAAATTCGTGACCTGGCTGTGTAAGAAGCAGACCTCGGTTGCTCTGTCAACCTATGAAGCCGAAAATGATGCTGCTGCAAGTTACTTTTGCACAAATAATCTGAATTCAACAACAAATGCGGGATTACGGTTTGCAATTCTCTAATACTCCTATATATGTTGATAACTCTGCTGTGATAGCTATAACTAAAAATCCAGTCCAACATCCAAAAACCAAACATATCGAGATATAATATCATTTTATACGTGATGCCTTGAAAAGCATTTAATCAATGTGGTCAAAATTAATATGGATTTTCAACGCGCCGACCTCTATATAAAAGCTTTTGATAAACAGAGATTTCTATATCTCTTAAAGGTTAATGGCGTGAAAAAGAAAAGTGACGTAATCTCAGAAGATGAGAACGTGTACTCCGACGTTGTGTTTTATTTTTATTTTTATTTTGATTTTTAAATTTTTTTATTTCCTGTCTTATAAAATTCAAAAAGTGCAAAAAAATATCGGTTTTAGAATTTTAGTGGGACAATAGGTGTTAATTTTAGTTTTTCTAATTTCAATACATAAAAAAAACCAAGGGAGGAGGACAAGCTAGCCGATAGAAATGAGATCGTATCTGTGATACCAATTCAAAGACTATGGAAAATGATGGCACACAGGAACCAAGAATTTAGGACTTTAAAAGATTTAAATGGAATTAGATGCGAATTCAAAGTATAAGTCTGAGTAGTCTAAGCAATATAAGAGGAATAATGATAGTAAGGCTAGATGCTACTAAGGTAACATGGAGAAAGTAGACTTAGAGCTTGCTAGATCATCTGATGATATGTGGGTGATTAACACAATAGATCAATAGACCTCGTTGGTGATGTCAAGTTCAAACTAAGTTGTTCAACAAGCTGTGGGTTATCATCTTATCCCTAGTTAACACAATCAACGAAGTTCCAATAACGGGTAACGAGCAAAATAAATGCCACAAATGTGTGCGAATGACTATAAAAAATGAGCAAAGCACTTGAAAATTGCAAAATCCAATCAAGCTAATAACCCATGTTGTTGGTGCGATCAGTGCAAATAGAAAATGAATTTTTTTGTTGTTGTTGGCGTATAGTTACTCGGATTACGGCGGTTGAAAAATGAACTACAAGTCAACATCAGTAGGATGTCAATTCTTTGGGAGGAAATTCGTGACCTGGCTGTGTAAGAAGCAGACCTCGGTTGCTCTGTCAACCTATGAAGCCGAAAATGATGCTGCTGCAAGTTACTTTTGCACAAATAATCTGAATTCAACAACAAATGCGGGATTACGGTTTGCAATTCTCTAATACTCCTATATATGTTGATAACTCTGCTGTGATAGCTATAACTAAAAATCCAGTCCAACATCCAAAAACCAAACATATCGAGATATAATATCATTTTATACGTGATTGCCTTGAAAAGCATTTAATCAATGTGGTCAAAATTAATATGGATTTTCAACGCGCCGACCTCTATATAAAAGCTTTTGATAAACAGAGATTTCTATATCTCTTAAAGGTTAATGGCGTGAAAAAGAAAAGTGACGTAATCTCAGAAGATGAGAACGTGTACTCCGACGTTGTGTTTTATTTTTATTTTTATTTTGATTTTTATTTTTTATGTCCTGTCTTATAAAATTCAAAAAGTGCAAAAAAATATCGGTTTTAGAATTTTAGTGGGACATAGGTGTTAATTTTAGTTTTTCTAATTTCAGTAAATTGAAAAAACCAAGGGAGGAGGACAAGCTAGGTTATAGAAATGAGATCGTATCTGTGATACAAATTCAAGGACTATGGAAAATGATAGTATACAGGAACATAGAATTTGGGACTTTAAAAGATTAAATTGAATTAGATGCGAATTCAAAGTAAAAGTCTGAGCAACATAACAGGAAAAATGATAGTAAAGCTAGTTGCTACTAAGGTAACATCGAGAAAGTAGACCTAGAGGTTGCTAGATTATCTGATGATATGTCGATAGATTTAACACAATAGATCAATAGACCTCGTTGGTGATGTCAAGTTCAAACTAAGTTGTTGAACAAGCTATGGGTTATCCTCTTATCCCTAGTTAACACAATCAACGAAGTTCCAATAAGGGGTTACGAGCAAAATAAACGCCACAAATATGTGTGGAAGACCATAAAAAATGAGCAAAGCACTTGAAAATTGCAAAATGCAATCAAGCTAATAACCCATGTTGTTGGTGTGATCAGTGCAAAAGGAAAATGAATTTTCTTGTTGTTGTTGGCGTATAATGACTCAGTTTACAAGGGTTGCAAAATGAACTACAAGTCAACATTAGTAGGATGTCCATTATTTAGGAGGAGATTAGTGATCTGGCAGTGTAAGAAGCAGACCTTGGTTGTTCTGTCAACCTATGAAGCCGAATATGTTGCTGCTGCAAGTTACTGTTCACAAATAATCTGGATTCATCAACAAATGCGGGATTACAGTTTGCAATTCTCTAATACTCCTATATATGTTGATGTAAGGATCGGGATCTAGTCTGATCAATTAGATTAAGATTTGCAGCGGAATAGCACAAAAATTTGATGAAATTTTAGCAAGAATAATATGAATATTCAATCAAACAGTAACGGTTATAGAGAGAGAAAGTTTTCTGCAAAGAGAATGTTTTCATTGACACACGCTTCGGTTACAAGGAAATTAGGTCAACATTCCTTTTATAAAGGAATGTGACGTCAGCTAACGTCACTTGATAGTGACAGCTAACTGATTTATACAAACAACTGAAAGTAAACAAAACTACTGAAGATGTCCACAACAACTGAGGACACCTTCACAAAAAGCTTAGTACAAGCTAACATTACAACTACTGAACTTATAACATCTGAAGTGTAAGAACTTCAGATGTTTTACATAATATAAAACTACTCATTACAAACTACTGAAAAGTAAACCATCACAACTACTGAACATAACTACTTCAGCTGTTGTGACAACTTCTGAGAACTTGGTCTTCAGACTTGTCTTCAGCTGTTGTCTTCAGAATTTGTCTTCAGACTTTGTCTTCAGACTTTGTCTTCAGACTTTGTCTTCAGCTGTTGTCTTCAGACTTTATCTTTAGCTGTTGTCTTCATACTTTGTCTTTAGCTGTTGTCATCAGACTTTGTCTTCAGACTTTGTCTTTAGCTGTTGTCTTCAGACTTTGTCATCAAATTTTGTCTTTAGACTTTGTCTTCAGACTTTGTCTTCAGCTGTTGTAGACCACTTCAGTTATTTTGATGTCTGTGGGACTTAAAGGTTTTTCTGACCTGGCTCATTGGTTCTTTTGGTCCAACAAACTCCCCCTGAACCAATGTAGCCAAAACCTTTAAGATTATTGAAGTCCCACTTATTGGCAGAAACATTTTCTGGATCAGCATAGAAATCTTCAAATTAAGCTCAGGCCAGGGAAGAGGTTTCAGAATTCTTGATTGGAAAAGGATGAATGGGAACTCTGTCTTGGGGAATTGGACATAGCGTTGTTACCCTATCCATGAGACCTACTTCCCAATGATAAGTCTGTAAGACTCTCTGACATAGGCCTCAAGGAAAACAACTTGTTCTTCCATTGTGAGTTTTTCAGCTTCACTTTCAAAGAAGAACTCAGGCCCATAGTACTCTGATAAGTACTTAACATGCTTTCCATTCTTCAGCTCCACAGTAGTTATTTCTCTGTATGCAAACTCATCAGGATGAGTGCCTTCAAGCAACAACTAGAGCTCATTTCTTCTTATTTCTTCAAGCTTCTTGTAGATCAACCCTTTCTTCACCATTTTGTTTTCTAGTAAAGTTTGTGGTGTCATCTTAGACTTGTGCTCTCTTGAAGTCATGAAGGATTTCCCAGGTGACACTACAATGGCCAACATTATCACAACATCTACAATCTTCTTTACTTGGCCATTGTATCTACTTGGAATCTTCTTTTTATGAATTCTGTCACTTACTCTTGGGTCAGGCCAAATTCTCACTCTCTCTTTCTCATATTGAAATGTAAATCTGAGAGCATACAACCTCTGAGCATGTTTCTTCATAGCTTGTATGGATGAAGACTTAGGAACCTCTTTATCAATCATCTTTAAAAGTTGCTCATCATGTTATTTGTGCTATTCTTCTTCTTCAAGTTTGACTTTGACCATTTGCCTTTGGATGTCAGGTGTGATTGTTGTTGGTTGACTTTTGGGCTCAGACATCTTTATTTTAAGAACAATAGAGATTAGCAGACTATCATCCTCATCATCTTCTTCTTCTTCCATCCTTAACACCCTTCTCTTCCTCTTGGATGCATCATTGGTAGTGGGTTTGACTAGGTTTCTTGGGTAAAGGAGTTGGTTTTGAGGGTTGTGAAGTTGGTTGTTTTGTTGTAGGAGATTGTGCAGGCTGCTCTAGCATCTTGGTTGTGAGTGAAGCTTTGGATAACTTTGCCATATCAGATCTTTTCCCAGCACCAGCTTCATCAAGAGCTTCTATGATCAATCCTTTATTGAATACTTTAGAAGAACAGATTCTGGTGGTTGTCTCCAAAATACTGTCTCTGGACCATGACTTCACTTCAATGATTGATCTTCCCAGATGCTTTGATATGAATCTTCTCATAGCTTCCAGCCTTTTCCTTTCTTTCTCACTCCAACTTGCCCATCTATGTTCAATCTCTTGAATCTCTAGCCTTTTGATTTCAGAGTCAAGTTTGGTTGTGTCAAAACCTTGTCTCAAGAGTTGATCAATGATCTTATCCATAGATCTGCTATGTTGCTCATCAGCTTCTTTGATCAGTTCTTCTAACTTTTTGTCACCTTGAGTTTGTTCAGAGCTGTTCTTTCTCTTTTAGGTGATCATCTCCTTTTCTTTCATCTCTTTTTCTTCTTCTTCTTCAACTCTCTTTCTTTTGTTTACTTTCACTGACTTAGACTCCCCTTTTTTGGTTGCATCGGGTTCAGGGGTTTGAATGTCAGAAAGTCTCTTAGAAACAGCAACATCAAGTAAGTTTGAAGATTTGAGGAAAGCCTCTCATCAATGGCTTGATGCACAATGTTGTGATTATGGATGTGATGAGAGGTAAGGATGATTGAAAGGCAGCAACCATTTGCTCAGAGGGGTTCTATCCTTGACAAATGGTGCCTGAATCAGAGACTGGTGGCTAAGTGTTGGGAGTGCCTGGTGTTTTGGAGAGTTTCAGAAGAAGCTGCCATCTGTGAATGAATATGGGCAGATGGACTTGATTCTTGTGACATTTTGGAAAGCAGTTCTTGTAGTCTGCATACCTCAGTCTCAAGAATGGTGTTGTGGGCTAGAACATTAAAGAAAAAGCCCAGGTCATCATCAGTCTTTGCTGAATCATCTGACCTCCTGATTAAATCAGGATGAACATGTACTGAGTGTAGATCAGTATTCGCATATGCCCCTATTTCTTGGAACTGGGGACCTCCTGCCTTAGGATTATGTCCTTGATTGGCAGTTGCCTCTGGTGAGGTCTTAGAAATGATACCACCTTCATCCTGGTCATGTGCTGAAATAGGAGAAGAGGGAGCCTCACCAGATGTTCGAATCTCCTCTTCTACACAGGGAGATTGAACTCTGTAATCCCTGTGTTGTAGGTTATCAGCCACATTATAATCCTCTCCCTCAATTGTTGAGGTTTTCCCGGTGGTAATAGGTTTCTGGGGAGGGTTAGAGGAATGTAGTTGAGTCAGCACTTGTGCAATAACCACAGTTGGGCTTGTAGGGGTGGCTTCAGTGGGAGATAGGTGTGAAGATGATTGCACCTAGGGTGAATGGTGCTCTTCAATGGCAATCTTCTCAAGTGAGAGAGATTCCAGTAATGTGGTTTCCCCATTTTTGGTTGCAGCAGGATCCTGTTGAGAGGATACCTGAGTGGTTTCAGCAGGTAGAGTCATAGAAACTACAGGGGGATTACTACCCATAGTTTCATCCTGCCTTTGTGTTGTAGGGGCATCATCAGGGGACTCAACTCCTTGAGTAGCCTTTTTGGTTTGTTTGGATTGTGGTTTGGAGGGGACTTTGGATCTGGAGGATGAGGCTATGGGTTCCTTCTGCTTGGGTTTTAGCAGTTTGGCAACCTCTTTAAGGTGTGGGTCAGAGTTGTGCCTGGAGTATACCTTTGGAAAAACTACCACAGCAGGGACTCCAAGGCCAACTGGGCCATCAGATTTTAATTGATTTATTATTATGGCCATAAGAAACCTTGGATATAATATCCATCTGTTAGCTACAGGTTTCATAGCCAGATCTTTTAATTCCAAAAATATATTTTCAGAAAAATTTAAGCTTTGGCGTTCAAGGATAGAATACAATACTTGCTGCCACCAGGATGACATTTGATCTCATGAATAGGATTCGTGGGCAAGGCAGACATTGATCATGTGGAAGATTAGACGTTCAGCATCATGGAAGTGCTTCTTCAGAATGGTTGTAGCACTTAGGTCGCCCTCATATCCATGGTTGATGAATGATAGATCAATGGTGCCCTTCGGGTATTTGGTGACAAAGGTGGCATCATTTAGATCTAGGGTTTGGCGAATGATAGCAGGAGTGACTACCACCTTCTTCTTGTTTACAAATGATTAGAGAGTGATCGCGACATCATTCTCACCAGTATGGACAGTGACATTTGTCCAGAATTGGCGAAGGGTATCGGGATAGATGGTTGGATTCAGAAGAAAAGCAGTTTGATACGGGGAATCAACCATCAGATCAATGGCAGCATCAAACTTAGTACAAAAGGCCGATTTTGTTAAGTAGGCAACACAGTTGTGTTGTGGTTTTGTTGGACCAAAAGAACCAATGAGCCTGATCAGAAAAACCTCTAAGTCCCACAGACATTACAACTGCTGAAGAAGATCACAACAGCTGAAGACATCAGCTGATTACAAGGTCTGAAGACAAAGTCTGAAGACAAGATCTGAAGATTTCTACTGAAGACAAAGTCTGAAAGTGAAGTACTGAAGATAAAGTCTGAAAGTGAATTACTGAAGACAAAGTCTAAAGGTGAAGTACTGAAGACAAAGTCTGAAGCTATCAGCTGAAGACAACGTCTGAAGTAAAAGTCTGAAGAACAAAGACTGAAGACCAGAGTGATGAGTAGCTGTCACAACAGCTGAAGTTATTAACTTCAGTAGTTGTGATGGTTTTCATTTTCAGTACTTGTAATATACCTTTCAGTAGTTTTAGTTCAGTAGTTTTATGTTCTAGTACTTAGCATTCTCTGAGATGTGATTAGTTGTTGAGAACATTCTCAATAGTTTGCATTGTTCAGTTGTTTGTATAAATCTGTTAGATTTCACTATCAAGTGACATCAGCAGAGGTCACATTCCTTATAAAAGGAATGTTGACCTAGTTGTAACGTGTGACATTCAGCCACCACAAGAGCATTTGAATGAAATATTCTTTTTGTAGAATTCTCTCTCTCTCTATAATCGTGTGCTTTTTATTGAATATCAATTGAGTTCTTGCTAAATTGTCTAATTCATTGTTCGAATTCCGCTGCAATCTACTCTAATTGATCAAACTTAGATCACTGATCCTAACAAATGGTATCAGAGCAGGTTAATCATTGATCGATCTAACAATTGATCATTGAAACTGCTATTTCGATATCTAAGTTTGATCGAATTAGTATATTTGCAAGAATTGGTTATAGAGATTGAATTTCTGCTGCTTTCGGTTATTTGCTTTGAGATTTCTCTTGGTTCATATTGAGTTTGTTGCGTTCTGTGCTAAATCAGTAAAACTTAATTGAATTTGATTGAATCTGAGAATGACTACTCCTTCTAATGACCCTCACAATACTGCTTCCTCAACCAAGCCTCCGATGCTGGTTAGGACTGAGTATAACATATGGCAACGAAGAATGCTCCATCACCTGTCTGTTAACAGTTCAAGTTGTTGGACATCTGTGGTACATGGTCCACACAAGCCTATGGTGAACAATCCGGAAACCAACCAAGTGGTTCCGAAGAAAAAGAAACAATACCCAAATGAGGATCGAAAATTGTTTGAGATTGATGCTAAAGCACATGGAATTTTGGCCATGGCACTGCCAAATGAAATCTATTTTACGCTTATGCATCATGAAACTGCTCATGACCTCTGGAATGCATAAAAAGAACAATTTGGTTGAATAGATGAGGTCTTAGCAAACAACAAAGAAATCCTTGCCCAACAATATGAGACATTCTCTCATAGGAAGGGTGAGACACTGACTGAACAGTTTGAGCATTTTTCCTGTTTGATCTATGAGGTGAAAATTATCAAACATGAATACACTAATAGCAGGATGAACAACAGATTCCTCAGATCACTACCTGAGAGATGGGACACATATACCATTGTCCTACGCTCCAGTGCAAATCTGGAATGCCTATCTCTTACCCGACTCCATGGGAAACCGCTTACATTTGAAAGAGAGATAGAGCAGAAAAGGAAACTAGCATCATCAGGAAAGCTCACTAATGACTTTGTACCAGGGAATATTGCCTTGGTTGGTCATGAGTCAGAATATGCTGCATCTGAAAGCAATTATGATGAGCATATAGATTTCTCTTCAAACAGTTCTCATCATACATTTGTTTTTGTTAGTGTTGATAGTCAGTCAGGCTGTAATAGTGACAATTTGTGCTTCATTATGGATGATTTGAAAGGTATTGCTGATGATGACCTAGAAGAGATGGATATTCTAAGGCAAATGGCCTTGATTAATATCAGATCTCTAAAGTTCTACAAGAGAACTGGCAGGAAATTTCCACGACTCTCTAGCAAAACCAAAGTTGGTTTTGACAAGAGTAAGTTGAGGTGCACAAATGCCACAGGCTTGGACACTTTGCAAGGAGTGTAGATCAACTGGATCTAACTCCTCTGCGCCCTTGTGACTTTTCCAAGCAATAGTTCACAAAACAGAGGGCAACATCCTGTTAGTTCTGGTCATCACTCACAACCTCTATCTCCTGCATATTTTGTCCCTCAGGGTCCAATGCCATATCCATATCTGACAGGATCAGTGATCTCAAGTTTGATGGATTAGAGTGTAACGCAGCGGAATAAGATCAAGAATTAGACAAATTATAGCAAGAATTTGATATTCGTATGCATTAAGAACAAATACGGTTGTAACGAGAGAATATATTTCTGTGAAAAGGAATGTTTCAGTTATATCAAATGTTTCTGCTCAATCATTCACATATTACAATTAGGTTGACACTCCTTATATAGAGTGCAATCACTGCTGATATCACGGGATAGTGACATCTGGCAGATTTATTACAAAAATAACTAACACTTAACAAACTACTGAAATGTTCACAAGTACTGAGAACATATCAGAGAGTGCTAAGCACAAAATATAAAACTACGGATGCTAAACTACTGAAACTAAACTACTGATTACAAAATACTAAAAAGGGAAAATATAAAACTACTGAAAGAAAACCGTCACAACTACTGAAGAAGACCTCTTCAGCTGTTGTGACAACATCTGATACTTGGTCTTCAGTACTTGTCTTCAGCACTTGTCTTCAGACTGTCTTCAGTACTTGTCTTCAGACTTTGTCTTCAGCAGTTGTGTCTTCAGACTTTGTCTTCAGCACTTGTCTTCAGACTTTGTCTTCAGCACTTGTGTCTTCAGACTTTGTCTTCAGTACTTGTGTCGTCAGACTGTCTTCAGCACTTGTGTCTTCAGACTTTGTCTTCAGCACTTGTGTCTTCAGACTTTGTCTTCAGCACATTTGTCTTCAGACTTTGTCTTCAGCACTTGTGTCTTCAGCAGTTGTTGTGACGTCTGTGGGACTTAAAGGTTTTTCTGATCCGGCTCATTGGTTTTTTTGGTCCTACAAACTCCCCCTGAACCAATGCAGCCAAAACCTTTAACTTTATTGAGGTCCCACTTATTGTTGGCAAAGACTTCTCTTGATCAGCTTCAGGGCCAGGAAGAGGTTTCTAATCATGTGTTTGGCTATGTATGGAGGGGAACTCTGTTTTGGGGAATCTGGACATAGAGTTGTGATCCCAACCATGAAACCTACTTCCCATTTACGAGTCTGTAAGACTCACGAACATAGGCCTCAAGGAGATTAACATGTTCCTCCTTGGAGAGTTCTTCAACTCCTCCTTCAAAGAAGAACTCTGGACCATAATACTCAGATAGGTACTTTACAGTCCTGCCATTCTTCAACTCCACAGTAGTTATCTCCGTATAGACAAATTCATCAGGATGGGTGCCCTCAAGGAGTAACTGGAGCTCATTCTTCTTAATGTCTTCAAGCTTCTTATATAATAACCCCTTTTTGATCATCTTTTTTTCCAGTAAGGCTTGAGGGGTCATTTTTGATTGATGAGCCTTCTTGAATTCATCGAGTATTTCCAAGGTGAGACTAGAATGGCCAACATGATTGTAGAGTCTATTGTTTTTCTAACCTGGCCATTGTATCTATGTGGAATGGATCTTTTGTGTATTCTAGAGCTCACCTTGGGGTCTGTCCATACTCTCACTCTCTCTTTTTGATACTGAAATGTGTGTCTGAGAGTGTACAGCCTCTGGGCATACCCTTTCATGGCTTGTATAGATGATGACTGGGGAAATTCTTTATCAACCACCTTCAGTAGTTGCTCATCGTGCTACTTCTGATGTTCTTCATCTTCTATTTTGACTCTAACCATTTCCCTTTGTGAGTCAGGTGTGATCATGAGTTGACTCCTGGGTTCTGGTACCCTTAGAACAACAGAGAGTGGCAGACTATCATCTTCATCATCACCTTCTTCGTCTTCTTCTATCCTCAGCACCCTTCTCCTCCTTCTAGGTGCATCACTGGATGATGGTTGGGTTGCTTTTTGCGGTAAAGGAATTGGTTTTGAGGGTTGAGGATGTTTGGATTTGAGTTTTGAGATTGGTTTGGAGATTTGAGGGGTAGGCTGTTTTTGAGTGGGTGATTGGGAAGGTTGTTCAAGCATTTTGGTTGTAAGTTTGGCTTTTGTGAGTTTTGCCATTTCAAGCCTTTTCCCAGCTCCAGCCTCATCAAATGCTTCAATAATTATCCCCTTATGAAATTGCTCAGACAAACAGATTTTGGTGGCTATAGCCAGAATGCTGTCTCTGGTCCATGAACAAATCTCCATCAGTGATCTTCCTAAATATTTGGCTATGAATCGAATCATGATCTCCAATCTCTCTTCTCCAGCACACTGCACCCAGCCCATCTGTTTTGGATTTCATTTACTTCCAACCTCCTGATCTCACTGTCTAGTTTGGCGGTAAGTGATCAGTTGTTGTTCCTTTCCTTCTCCAACTCCTTGGTTTTCTCTTGTGCCTTCTCATCCTCAGTTCTTTTTCTTTTTTTTCATTCACTGCTATACTCTCCCCTTTTGGATGCATGGTTGCAGCAGGGGTTGTACCGTAGAATGTTTCTTGTGCACAACATCATCAATGAGTGGTTGTAGACTTGAGGAGATCCTCTCATCAATGGCTTTATGAACAATGTCATTGATAATGGGAGTGATGAGAGGTAAGGATTGTTGGAATGTAGCAACCATCTGCTCAGGGGGGTTCTGTTCCTGAGAGATAGTGCCAAAGGCAGAGGCTGGAGGCTCAGTGAAGTGAGAGGGTGAAGAGTTTGGGGGACCTTCGAATGAAGGTGCCATCTGTGGGTTAGTGGGGGCAGATGGACTTACATCCTGAGACTTCTTGGCAAGCAGTCTTGTAGTCTGCTTACCTCAGCCTCCAGGACGGTGTTGTGGGCTAGAACATCATAGAAAAAGCCTAGGTCATCATCAGCAGATGTTGAATCACCTGACCTCCTGCTTGTAGCAGGATGTACATGCACCGGGTGTAGACCAGTTTTAGCATGTGCCCCTTTTTCTTGGAACTGGGGACTTCCAGCCTCAGGAGGATGTCCTTCATCAGCTGTTGCCTCTGGTGAGGTCTTAGCTATGTTACCAGCCTCAGTCTGATCATGTGCTGATTCAGAAGAGGTGGCAGCCTCACCAGATGTTCGTATCTGCATATCCACACCAGGAGATAAAACAGTTAAACCCTGGTGCTGTGGGTTGTCAAAAGCATGTTGACTCTTCCTCAATTGTTGTTGTTCTCCCCTTTGTTGGTATTTGTTGGGGAGGAGGAGAGGCATGCAGCTGAGTCAGCACGTTTGCAATTATAAGGTTGGACTTTGGGGGGCA
Source organism: Flaveria trinervia (assembly GCA_025506515.1). Taxonomy (NCBI): domain Eukaryota; kingdom Viridiplantae; phylum Streptophyta; class Magnoliopsida; order Asterales; family Asteraceae; genus Flaveria; species Flaveria trinervia. Next base: position 76,822,077 of record CM046450.1, on the reverse strand, counting down.
TTTGCTTGGGGAGAGAAGATAGAAACAGATTGCATTCGGGAGAAGAATGCTCTTCAATGATAACCTCCTCAAGTGAGAGAGGTCTCAGGGATGTGGTTGCCCCTGATAAGGTTGCATCAGGATCCTTTTGAGAGGATGCCTGTGCGGTTGTAGCTGGTAGAGTCTCTGATACTGCTGGGGGGTTTAAACCAGCAAGTATATCCTGCCTTGGTGGTACAGGAGCATCTTCAGGGGACTCATCTCCCTGAATAGCTGTTTTGGGGCGTTTGGTTTTGGCTTGGTGGGGACTCTGGATTTGGTGGTGGAAGCTGTGGGTTCCCTCTGCTTGGGTTTAGCATTCGGGCAGCTTCTTTGAGAGTGAGGTCTGAGTTGTGCCTGGAGTATACTCAGCCAAAACAGCTGGTGCAGGGACTCCAAGGCCAACAAGGCCATCAGATTTTAATTCATTTAAAATAATGGCCATCAGAAACCTGGGATATAATAGCCAGCGGTTTGCCGCATGTTTCTGAGCCAAGTTCTTTATTTCCAGAAACACGATTTCAGAGAAATTTAGCGGTTGGTGTTCTAGAATAGAATACAATACCTGTTGCCATTGAGATGACATTTGATCCCAAGAGGATGTCTTTGAAGCTAAGCATACATTTACCATGTGAAAGATAAGTTTTTCAGCATCATGGAAATGTTTCTTCAGAATAGTTGTAGCCCGAAGATCACCTTCATACCCATTATTGATAAAGGACATATCCATTGTGCCCTTTGGGTATTCAGTCACAGTGGTGGAGTCATGTAAGTGTAATGCCTGACGAATGATGTCGGCTGTAACAACCACTGGTTTCGGTTGACGAGGGACCGAACAGAGATTTGGCCAGTAGACTCATCAGTATGAACAAAAACATTTGACCAGAATTGACTGAGAGATTCAGGGTAGATGGTCGGATTCAAGAGAAAGGCTGTGCGATATGGGGAATCCACCATTAGGTCAATGGCATTAAAATTTGTTCCAGAAAGCCGACTAGGTAAGGTATGCACGCAGTTGTGTCGTGGTTTTAGGCTCATGGTTGCCATTTTTGAAAGTATGAAGGTCAAGAAGAACGGCTAATGGAACGTTTGAGAAGAAGACAGGTATTTATAGGGGTGGGATAGGAAAAGGCTGAAAGAAAACTACTGAAGGTTTTGGTGTGGTTATCAGCTGTTTGAAACTACTGATGACGTGGTATTAACCTTCAGAGGTTTAAAACGACTGACAGTGGTGGTGTTGTCATCAGTTGTTATAAAACAACTGAAGACTTGGTTTTGACCATCAGATGTTGAAACAGTTGAAGTCTTGGTGTTAACCATCAGTAGTTGTGAAACTACTGAAGGTCTTGGTTTTGACTTCAAATAATGTGAACTGAGGACTTGGTGTTTGTCATCAGTAGTTGTGAAACTACTGAAGACAGTGGTTTTGTCATCAGTTGTTGTAAACAGCTGAAGAGTTGGTGTTAGTCTTCAGTAGTTGTAAACTACTGAAGACATAGTTTTGGCTTCAGTTGTTTTAATGAAACAGTAGTTGTATAAACGACTGAAGAGAAATTTCTCATCAGCTGTTTTCGTCAATTCATAGGTTTTCAGCTGTTTCAGTCTGACCTCCACACATACTTATCAGACTTAGATCTAAGTTTCAGACGTTTCATTGATCATCAGTACTTATCTGCATTTCTGACATCAGTAGTTGTAGCTACATCAGCTGTTGTGACTACATCAGCTGTTGTAACTACATCAGCTATTTTAACAAATAAAGTACTTGAGTACTGAGAAGTTACTTAAGCTCCGGTAGTTTTGAAAACGGAAGGGAGGATAACTTCAGTACTTATAGACAATAATAAACTAATGATCATCAGTACTTGTGAGCTGAGATCATCAGTAGTTGTCACTTATTCTAGCTGCAGCATACCAAGCCTTAGCACTATGTTTTGGAAAGTTGTGCTATCCAAGGGCTTAGTGAAAATGTCTGCAAGCTCATTAGCACTAGGAACAAATTTTGGATCAATCAGACCTTTTTCAAAAAAATCTCTAATAAAATGGTGTTGATTTCAATATGTTTAGTCCTAGAGTGCTGGACAGGATTCTTGACAATACAAAGAGCTGAAGAGTTGTCCATTAACAATGGGGTCTTAGTCTCTGTTATGCCATAATCTAAATTGGTTTTGAATCTAGGGTACCTGAGATGTACAGCTTGCAGCAGCAATGTACTCTGCTTCAGCAGTTGATGTAGCAACTGAGGTCTGCTTCTTACTCTGCCAAGAAATCAAGCAGTTGCCTAAGAATTGGCATACTCTGCTTCTTTCTTGTCAACTTACACCCTGCATAGTCACTGTCAGAAAAAGCAACTAATTTACCAGAATGTCTAGTAGAATACCATAAACCTAGAGATGGAGTGCCTTGCAGATATCTAAAGATCCTTGACTGCAATCAAATGAGACTCCTTAGGTGCAGCCTGAAATCTAGCACAAACACATGTAGCAAACATAATATCTAGTCTAGAAGCTATTAAGTACATCAAGGACCCAATCATACATCTCTAAAGTGTTTCATCAACCACTTTACCTTTCTGATCTGTATCCAGTTGTGTGGTGTTGCACATGGGAGTATAACAGGGCTTATAGTTTTGTAAATCAAACTTTTCCAATAGATCTTTTGTGTATTTGGACTGATGAATGAAAATTCCATCAGCCTTTTGTTTGATTTGCAAACCCAGAAAGAACTGTAATTCTCCCATGGCACTCATTTCAAACTTCTGTTGCATCAACTTTGTAAAGGCATCACACAACTGTGGATCAGGGGATGCAAAATAATATCATCTACATAAATTTGAACAAGTAGATTATGCTGCCCAGCTTTCTTAATGAATAAAGTCTTATCTATGGAGCCTCTAGTGAAATTATTCTAGAAGAATGTTTGATAATGTTTCATACCAGGCTCTAGGAGATTGTTCAACCCATAGAGAGCCTTATCAAGCTTATACACCCAATTAGGATGTTTATTGTCCTCAAACCTGGGGTTGACATACATAAACCTCTTCTTTATTTTTCCATACAAAAATGCACTTTTGACATCCATTTGAAAAACTTTAAGGTTGTGATAAGCAGCATAAGCTAAAAACAATCGAATTGCTTCCAGTCTGGCTACAGGGGCAAAGGTTTCATTATAATCAATACCTTCCTCTTGTGAAAACCCCTATACAACCAGTCTGGCCTTGTTCTTAACAATAAGCCATTTTCATCAGTTTTGTTCCTAAAAACACCCATTTAGTGCCTATTGCACACTTACCTGGAGGTAGAGGAACCAGTTCCCGCACTTGCTGTTTCTTGAACTGAAGAAGCTCAAGCTGCATGGCTTCAACCCATCCATTGTCCCTTAAAGCAATGTGATAGTTCTTTGGCTCTTGCTGACTAACGAAGAGAGCATAGAAGCAGAAATTTGACAATTGACTTCTTGTTGACACGCCAGCATTGATATCATCAATGATTTGAGACATAGGGTGATTCTTTAGAACTTGGTACACAATAAGATCTGTGCAAGTGTTTGTAGCAGGCTGAGCAGCAACAGATGGTGATGGTAAAGCATTTCTTTGAAACCAATCACTAGATGGTAATTCAAAGGAAGTTGAAGTTGTAGAAATCTCATCAGCATTTGTGTGTGGATTGTGCTACTGGAGCTACAGGAACATCAGGTCTAGCTGAATCAGGAAATTGATCACTAAATGAAAAGGTGATTACTATATCATCATCATCATCAGTAACACCAGATGGATGACTAGCTACAAAAGATGATGGATTCATATGATCTGTAACAGCAGGCGTTGATAAGGTACATATTGCAGAATGTCCAGATCAAACAACTCCACAGCGTTTTGTGGAATTGTATCCTTAGGGGATTCATTGAACTTCACATGCAAGGTTTCTTCAACTATCTTTTCCGATAGTTGAATACTCTGTAAACCTTGCAAGTGGATGAATACCCAACAAAATACCCTGCATCTACCTTAGAATCAAACTTTTGGATTGATCCTTTGTGTTGAGAATGTAACAGGGACACCCAAATGCTCTAAAGAATGAAATCAAAGGGGCCAAATGATGAAGAACTTCATATGGAGTCTTCATCAACCTCCGATTTACTAGAACTCTATTCTGTACATAGCAAGCTGTATTGACAGCTTCAGCCCAAAAAGTCAATGGCAGACCAGAATCAGCCAACATGGACCTTGCAGCTTCAATGAGGGTCCTATTCTTTCTCTCCACTACTCCATTTTGCTCTGGAGTCCTTGGCATGCTATACTGCCTCTTGATTCCCTTTGGCAAGTAAAACTCATCAAGAGTGTGGTTTCTGAATTCAGTACCATTGTCACTCCCCACACACTTAACTGGTAGGGAATACTGCTTCTCAACGTGTAACACAATGTTCATAATGGACTGAGCAGCCTCATCCTTTGAATGCAAGAAGAAATTCCATACATATCTAGAGTAATCATCCACAATTCCAGACAGTATTTCTTCTTTGCCATACTCATTACCTTCACAGGACTAAAAAGATCCATGTGCAGTAGTTGTAAGCAGGCATTAGATATGGACTCTTCTATGGGTGGGAAAGAAACTTTATGTTGTTTCCCTTTTAAGCATGCAGTGCAGATTTCATCAATTGAACTCCTTTATTGGAAGACCTCTCACTAAACTCTTGTGGATCAGCTAATTAATGTTTTTGAGATTAACATGACCCAGCCTTCTATGCCACAGTTTAGATTCTTGGAGAGAGGCCTTGGAGAACAAGCATGGATGGCCTTTTAACTCAATTTTCTTTGACAAATCCAAGGCATATACTCTTCCTATCCTGTTGGCCTTCAGGAGAGTATTATCATCCAGTAGTTTGTCAATCAGGCTCAGAACCTTGGAAGACAGAATCCTACAGTTCTGGCTTGTGAAAAGAGCAACATGTCCTTTGTCACACATCTGACTGACACTCAACAGATTGTATTTGAGATTCTCCACATGGTTGACATCATCAAATCTAATATCTCCATTAGACACAAATCCCTTTCCAATGATGTAACCTTTAGCATCATTTCCAAATGAGACAAATCCCTTCTTTCCTTGAGAGTAATCATGAAGAAGAGAGCTGCTCCAGTCATGTGCATGGATCCTCCACTGTCCACATACCAGATGGTTCTTTGGCATGCTGAAGAACCCTGCAAAATCATAAGAAACTAGTTAGCTTTGGAGACCCAAACCTTTTTGGTTTTGGGACTGACTTTATCAACAGATTTAACCATACTTGGTTTCTCATGATTAACAAGCTGATGAAGATGGAGATGGTGCTGAAATAGATTTGGACCTTGAATTCCTTTTCAGTGGTTTGATCACAGGGGCTTCAAGTTGGTTAACTCTCCCCAACAGATGCTGAACCATCATAACAAGCTGTTTCTGATTTGAAGCTAGAGCTTTCAGTTCATTTGACACTCCAGAGCTTGTTTTTGATGAGTTCCTGTGACCCACCATTTCCTCCTTCTTGATTTTACAGACTTAGTCTTATGTTTATCATGAGGAACAATATCAGCTGTCTTTTGATAAACCGCATCCTTCTTAGTGGATTTAGGTAAGGCCTTGGGTTTATCAGGTTGAGATGATTATGGTACAAACTTCGTCTCAAACTCATTTTTCATTTTATTTTTTTCTAGTTTAATGAGCTCATCCCTTTGGAGTTTTAAACCCTTTTTGTACCAACATTCATCAGATAGATGATTGAATTTACCACAAATTTCACATGGTTTATTCTTCATCTTGGACATCTCTACTGCTGAAGTGGAAACTACTGAAGGTGTGATCTTCAGTACTTTCCTCCTATCAGTACTAGGTACTAAAGGATTTGTAACAGCTGAAGACTGGTATTCAACTGTTTTCCATCCGTCCTAATAGACCGTTTGATGGATTCCTCAGCAGTTGTTAGTCCTTGTATTTCAACTAATTCGAAATGCTTTTCAGATGTTGGGTCTCTTTCAGTACTTGGGGTACATTGAGGAACAACATCTGAAGTACAACTTCATATGAGTCTCAGTAGTTAGACCATCAATCAATTTATTTGCTGAGATCTTAACACTGGTTTCATTCTCTGATCTTAGATTATCATTGGAGAATGATTAACATGATAATGTGGTTTGGAGATTGCTTTCACATTCAGACTTAACTATGGAGTTAGGAGTAAAGTCTGTTGGTGGAGCAGTATGGTTGTAACCAATACCAAACTTCACATTTGAAGCAGTTTGCTTGCTAAAAGCATTTCAAATCCCTTGCATGACGAGACCCAACGGTCACACTCAACTTGGGTCACTGCAAGTTTTTCTTTGAGACTCCTGTGGTCTTCCAGAATAACCTCTAGCTTGGCTTTTTCATCATTAGTTTGGCATTTAAGCTTATAAATCTCATCACTTTTACTGTTAAGAGCAGACTCATACTCAGCTTTTCTTTTGGAAATGGTTTTCTCAAACTCAAGTTTTTGATTTATTAATGCTATATTTGCCTCTCAAATAGAGACAAAGGCAGCTATGCATGATTCAGAACATAACTTGGCTTTAGCCTCTGAAGATACCTGAGTTACCTGTGAAGATGATGCATTTGAGCAGGAACCCTCAGTAGACTCCAGGGCCATGAGAGCAAGATTTCCAAAAGGGTGTTCACCACCATGTTGACTAGCACCAGCATAGTATTGCTCAATGTGACCAGACAAGTTACCAGGTAAGCTACTCCAGTCAACGACTCTAGGTGTGAAGAGGCTGTGATAAGGTTGTGATTGAGATGGAGATGGTTGAGGTTCTGGTAGTGCATGAGGTTGTGGTACTATAGGAGCTTGAACTTGATTTGACTATGGCATATAATAGCGGGGATAAGGATATGGCATTTGACCCTGAAGAACAAAATATGCAGGAGATTGAGGGTGTGATGAATGACTACAACCAGCAGAATGTTGCCCTTTGGATTGTGAATTGTTATTTGGAAAAGTCAAAAAGGGTGCAGAGGTGTTAGATCCAGTTGATCTACACTCTCTTGCAAAGTGTCCAAGCCTGTGGCATTTGTGACACTTCAACTTGCTCTTGTCAAAACCGACTTTGGTTTTGTCAGAGAGTCCATGAACTTCCTGCCAGTTCTCTTGTAGAATTTCTGAGATCTGATATTGATCAAGGCCATTTGGCTCAAAATATCCATCTCTTCTAAATCATCATCAGCAATGCCCTTCAGATCACCCATGATAAAGCATAGATTGTCACTATTATTACCAGAATGACAATCAACACTCACAAAGGCATGATTAGAATTGTTTGAGGTGAAATCAATATGCTCATCATAGTGGCATTCTGGTCCTGCATACTCTGACTCATGACTTACCAAGGCAGTGTTTCCAGTACAAAGTCAACAGTGAGCTTTCCAGATGATGACAGTTTTCATTTCTGTTCTATCTCTCTCTCAAATGTGAGCAATTTCCCATGGAGTTGGGTGAGAGATAGTTGTCCAAATTCGCACTGGAGCGTAGGACAATAGTATATGTGGTCCATCTCTCAGGCAGTGATCTGAGAAATTTGTTATTCATCTGGCTATTGGTGTACTCATGCTTGACCATTTTTAATTCAGAGATCAAACAAGAGAACCGCTCAAACTGTTGAGTCAGTGTCTCACCCTTCCTATGAGAGAATGTCTCATATTGTTGGGCAAGGATTTCTCTATTATTTGCCAGACCTCATTTGTTCCTCCAAATTGTTCTTTCAAGGCATTCCAGAGGTCATGGGCAGTTTCATAATGCATTAGACCAGAATAGATTTCATTGGGCAGTGCCATGGCCAGAATTCCATGGGCTTTTGCATCAATATCAAACAAATTCTTATCCTCATCTGAGTATTGCTCCCTCCTCTCCGGAACCATTTGATTAGTTTCCGGGTTATTCACCATAGGCTTGTGTGGACCATGTACCACTGATGTCCAACAACCTGAGCTGTTAACACACAGGTGATGGAGCATTCGTCGTTGCCATATGTTATACTCACTCCTAACCAGCATTGGAGGCTTGGTTGAGGAACCAGTATTGTGAGGATCATTGGAAGGAGTAGTGATTTTAGGTCCAAATACAATTTATTTCAAGCTTTTAAAAGATTTTACACAGACCACAACAGAGTCAATGAAAACCAAGAATAAATCTCAGGATGAATGCCCAAAAACACAGAAAATTCAATCTCTATAACCGTGTCTTGCAAAAATGCTATTTCAATCAAACTTGGATCTTGGATAGCAGTTTCAATGATCAATTATTAGATCGATCAATGATTAACCTACTCTGAAACCATTTGACAAGATCAGTGATCTCAAGTTTGATGGATTAGAGTGTAACGCAGTGGAATAAGATCAAGAATTAGACAAATTAGAGCAAGAATTTGATATTCGTATGCATTAAGAACAAATACGGTTGTAACGAGAGAATATATTTCTGTGAAAAGGAATGTTTCAATTATATCAAATGTTTCTGCTCAATCATTCACATATTACAATTAGGTTGACACTCCTTATATAGAGTGCAATCACTGCTGATATCACGGGATAGTGACATCTGGCAGATTTATTACAAAAATAACTAACACTTAACAAACTACTGAAATGTTCACAACTACTGAGAACATATCAGAGAGTGCTAAGCACAAAATATAAAACTACTGATGCTAAACTACTGAAACTAAACTACTGATTACAAAACTACTGAAAAGGGAAAATATAAAACTACTGAAAGAAAACCATCACAACTACTGAAGAAGACCTCTTCAGCTGTTGTGACAACGTCTGATACTTGGTCTTCAGTACTTGTCTTCATCATTTGTCTTCAGATTGTCTTCAGTACTTGTCTTCAGACTTTGTCTTCAGCACTTGTGTCTTCAGACTTTGTCTTGAGCACTTGTCTTCAGACTTTGTCTTCAGCACTTGTGTCTTCAGACTTTGTCTTCAGTACTTGTGTCTTCAGACTGTCTTCAGCACCTGTGTCTTCAAACTTTGTCTTCAGCACCTGTGTCTTCAGACTTTGTCTTCAGCACCTTGTCTTCAGACTTTGTCTTCAGCACTTGTCTCTTCAGTAGTTGTTGTGACGTCTGTGAGACTAAAGGTTTTTCTGATCCGGCTCATTGGTTCTTTTGGTCCAAAAATATCCTGGTATTACATGCCACAACCAGATCAAGTTCAAGTTCCTATTGCACAACAACCTCAAGCCTTACCTGAGCCTTAACCATCTCAATCATCTCAATCAGAACTCATCACAGCTTCTTCACCCCTGGTGCTGTTGACTGGAGCAGTCTACCAGATGATCTTTCTTATAATGAGCAATTATTTGATAGTGATGGTCAACATGGTGGTGAACATCCTTTTGGGAATCTTGCTCTAATGGCCCTGGAGTCTACTGAGGGTTCATGCTCCAATGCATCTTCATCACAGGTAACCCAGGTATCCTCTGACGCTAAGGCCAAGCTATGTTCTGAATCTTGCATAGCTGCATTTATCTCTATTAGAGAGGCAAATGTAGTTTTAATAAATCAAAATCTTGAGCTTGAGCAAAACCCTTTCCAAAAAAAAAGCTGAGTATGAGTCTGTCCTTAAAGATAAAGATGATGAGATTTATAAGCTTAAATTCCAATTAAATGATGACAATGCTAAGCTAGAGGTCATTCTTGAGAACCACATAGATCTCAAAGAAACACTTTCAGCTACCCAAGTTGAGTGTGACCGCTGGGTATCATCCTGCAAGGGATTTGAAATGCTTCTCAGCAAGCAAACAGCTTCAAATGTGAAGTTTGGAATAGGTTATAATCACATTGCACCACCTATAGATTTTACTCCAAAATCAATAGTAAAACCTAAAGGTAAAACTAATTTCCAAACCACATCATCATGTGTATCATCCTTAAGTGATCACCCAAGATTAGAAGATGTAATCAGTGTTGATACCTCAGCAAATCAATTGCCTGATGGATAACTACTGATAAGCACATGAAGCTGAGTACTTCAGATGTTGTCCCTCAAAGTACCTCAAGTACTGAAGGGCAAGTCACAACATATGAAAAGCATTTCAAATCAACTGAAATAAAAGGGTTAACAACTGCTGAGGAATCTATCATACAGTCTTTCAGGACGGATAGAGAACAGCTAAAGAACAAGTCTTCAGTTGTTACAGATCCTTCAGTACGTAACACAAGTACTGAAAGGATGAAAGTACTGAAGATCACACCTTCAGTAGTTTCCACTTCAGCAGTTGATCAATCCAAGATGAAGAATAAGCCATGTGAATATATGGTAAATTCAATCATCTTTCTGATGAATGTTGGTACAAAAAGGGTTCCAACTCAACAGAGATAAGCTCATTAAAATGCAGATGGATGAAATGAAAAATGAGTTTGAGACGAAGTTTGTACCACAGTCATCCTAAGGTGATAAACCCAAGGCATCACCCAAATCCAAAAAGAAGGATAGGGTTATCATAAAACAACTCATAGTGTTCCTAATGATAAACATCCGATTAAGTCTGTGAATTACAAGGAGAAATGGTGGGTCACAGGAACTCATCAAAAACAAGTACTGATGTGTCACAAGAGCTAAAACTTTAGCTACAAATCAGACACAACTTGTTATGATGGTTCAACATTTGTTGGGGAGAGTTAACCAACTAGATGCACCGGTGATCAAACCACTGAAAAGGTATTCCAAGCCCAAATCCAAGGAATCCATTTCAGCACCATCTCCACCTTCATCAGCTGTTAATCATGAGAAACAAGTTATGGTTAAATCTGTTGATGAAAACAGACCCAAAACCAAAAAGGTTTAGGTCTCAAAACCTAACTAGATCCTTGTGATGATTGCCCAGTTCTTCAGCATGCCAAAGGAGCATCTGGTATGTAGACAGTGGAGGATCTATGCATATGACAGGGAGCAGTTCTCTTCTTAATGACTACTCTCAAGGAAAGAAGGGATTTGTTTCATTTGGAAATGATGCTAAGGGTTAGATCATCGGGAAAGGATATGTGTCTAATGGAGAACTCAGATTTGATGATGTTAATCATGTGGAGAATCTCAAGTATAATCTACTAAGTGTCAGTCAGATGTGTGACAAAGGGCATGTTGCACTTTTCACAAGCCAGAACTATAGGATTTTGTCTTCCCAAGTTCTGAGGCTGATTGACAAGGTATTGGATGAACATACTCTCCTAAAGGCCAACAGGATTGGAAAAGTATATGCCCTGGATTTGTCAAAGAAGATTGATTTGAAGGGTCATCCTTGCTTGTTCTCCAAAGCCTCTCCTCAGGAATCTAAACTGTGGCACAGAAGGCTGGGTCATGTAATCTCAACAACATGAATCAGCTGATCCACAATAGTTTAGTGAGAGGTCTACCAATAAAGGAGTTCCACTGTGATGAAACCTGCACTGCTTGTTTGAAAGGAAAACAGCACAAAGTCTCATTCCCTCCTATTGAAGAACCTAAGTCCACTACCTGCTTGCAGTTACTGCACATAGATTTATTTGGTCCTGTGAGAGTGATGAGCATGGCAAAGAAGAAATACTATTTGGTAATTGTGGATGATTACTCCACATTTGTATGGACTTTCTTCTTGCATTCAAAGGATGAGGTTGCTCAGACGATTATCAACTTTGTATTGTATGTTGAGAAGCAGTATTCCCTATCTGTCAAGTGTATAAGGAGTGATAATAGAACAGAGTTCAGAAACCATACACTTGATGATTTTTATTCTCAAAGGGAATCAAGAGGCAGTTTAGCATCCCAAGGACTCCAGAACAAAATGGAGTAGTGGAGAGAAAGAACTGGACCCTAATTGTAGCTGCAAGGTCTATGTTGGCTGACTTGGTTTGCCATTGACCTTTTGGGCTGAAGCTGTCAACACAGCTTGCTATGTGTAGAATAGAGTATTAGTAAATCAGAGGTTGATGAAGACTCCATATGAAGTTCTACATCATTTGGCTCCTCTAATTTCATTCTTCAAAACCTTTGGGTGTCCTTGTTTCGTTCTAAACACAAAGGATCAACTCCACAAATTTGATCCTAAGGTGGATGCAGCATATTTTGAAGGTTATTCATCCACATGCAAGGCTTACAGGGTCTTCAACTGCAGAACAAAGTTAGTTGAAAAAACCTTGCATGTGAAATTCAATGAATCTCCTAAGGATAAAATTCCACAAAACCCTGTGGAGTTGTTTGATCTGGACATACTGCAATATGTTCCTTATCAATCTCCAACTGTTGCAGATCATGTGGATATATCATCTTCTGCAGCAAGTCTTCCACCTCGTGGTACTGAAGATGATGATGATATCAGTACTCACCTTTTCAAGTTTTGTTACCAACTGCCTGAGTCTGCTAAACATAATGCTGTTGTAGCTTCTGCAGCTCCATCCACAACAAATGCTTATGAGATTTCTGACTCCTCTACATCATTTGAATTGCCATCTCATACTTGGTTTCCAGAGTCTAGATCAACATCTGCTGCTGGTGAACCTGATACAAACACTTGCACTGATCTTATAGTGTACCAAAAGCTGAAGAATCATCCCATGTCTCAAATCATTGGTGATATCAATGCTGGTGTCTCAACCAGGAGTCAATTCTCTAACTTCTGCTTCTATGCTCTCTTCATCAGTCAGCTAGAGCCAAAGAACTATCATGTTGCTTTAAGAGACAATGGATGGGTTGAAGCCATGCAGCTTGAGCTACTTTAGTTCAAAAAGCAGCAAGTGTGGGAATTGGTTCCTTTACCCCCAGGTAAGTGTGCAATAGGCACTAAGTGGGTGTTTAGGAATAAAACTGATGAAAATGGGCATATTGTCAAGAACAAGGCTAGACTAGTTGTACAAGGGTTTTCACAAGAAGAAGGTATGATTATGATGAAACCTTTGCCCCTGTAGCCAGACTGGAGGCCATTAGATTGTTCTTAGCCTATGCTGCATTCCACAATCTTAAAGTTTTTCAAATGGATGTCAAGAGTGCTTTTTTATATGGAAAAATAAAAGAAGAGGTTTATGTGTGTCAACCACCAGGTTTTGAGGATAATAAACATCATGATTGGGTGTAGAAAATTTGTAAGGCTCTTTATGGGTTGAAGCAAGCTCCTAGAGCCTGGTACGAAACACTTTCAAATTTTCTTCTTCAAAATAATTTCACTTGAGGCTCCATAGATAAAACTTTGTTTATTAAGAAAGTGGATCAGCATAAGCTACATGTTCAAATTTATGTTGATGATATAATTTTTGCATCCTTTGATCCGCAGTTGTGTGATGATTTTACAAGTTCAATGAAACAAAAGTTTGAAATGAGTGCAATGGGAGAATTATAGTTCTTTCTAGGCTTGCAAATCAAACAAAAGGCTGATGGAACCTTCATTCATCAGTCAAAATATACAAAAAATCTTTTGAAAAAGTTTTATTTACAAAACTGTAAGCCATGTTTTACTCCCATGTGGAACACCACACAACTGGATGTAGATCAGAATGGTAAAGCTGTTGATGAAACACTTTATAGATGTATGATTGGGTCCTTGATGTACTTAACAGCTTCTAGACCAGATATTATGTTTGCAACTTGTGTTTGTGCTAGATTTCAGGCTGCTCCTAAAGAGTCTCATTTGATTGCAGGCAAGAGGATCTTTAGATATCTGCAAGGTACACAATCTCTAGGTCTTTGGTATTCCACTGGACACTCTTGCAAATTAGTTTCTTTTTCTGATAGTGACTATGCAGGGTGTAAGTTAACTAGAAAGTCAACTTCTGGTGGATGTCAATTCCTAGGCAACTGTTTGATTTCTTGGCAGAGTAAGAAACAACATATGTTGCTACATCCACTGTTGAAGCAAGTACATTGCTGCTGCAAGTTGTACATCTCAGGTACTCTGGCTTCAGAACCAATTATTGGATATGGCATTACAGAGATTAAGACTCCATTACTAATGGATAGTGCTTCAGCTCTGTGTATTGTCAAGAATCCAGTCCAGCATTCTAGGACCAAACATATAGAGATCAGACAACATTTTATTAGGGATTGTTTTGAAAAAGGTCTAATTGATCCAAAGTTTATGCCAAGTGCTGATGAGCTTGCAGATATATTTACTAAGCCTTTGGATAGTTCAACTTTCCAAAACCTTGTGTTAAGGCTTGGTAAGCTGCAGCTAGAATAAGTGACAACTACTGATGATCTCAGTAAACAAGTACTGATGACCATTAGTAAACATGTCACAAATATGTACTGATTCTGTTAAAAGAAACTGATGCACTTACAAGCTACTGATGTAGTTATAACTACTGATGTCAGTAAAAACAAATAAGTACTGATGTCCTATGAAACGACTGAAAATAGCTAAAAAGTCTGATGAGTAAGTGTTGAGGACAGTATGAAACAGCTAAAAAGCTAAGAATTGACGAAAACTACTAATGAGAATTTTCTCTTCAGTCGTTTCCACAAACTGTTGTTTCACCTTAAACAACTGATGACAAAATAATGTTTTCAGTAGTTTCACAACTACTGATGACTAACACCAAGTTCTCAGTTGTTTCCTACACCTGAAGACAAAACCAAGGTTTTTAGTAGTTTTATAACTACTGATGACTAAAACCAGTCTTCAGTTGTTTTCAAATGTCTGATAGTTAAAACCAAGTCTTTAGTTGTTTTCATACAACTGCTGACAAGACCAACACTTTCAGTCGTTTTCTATTTAGCTTTTTCTTAACCTATATATACATGCACTTATAGCCGAACGTTTCATTAGCCGTTTTCTATCATTTTCTCCCTCAACAATGGCGACCATGAAACTCAAACCTAGACACAACTTTGTTGCCTATCTCTCGAAATCGGCCTTCTGGAACAAATTTGATAATGCCATCGATCTTATGGTGGATTCCCAATACCGAACCGCCTTTCTTTTGAATCCTACCATATACCCCGATTCCTTACACCAATTCTGGACCAACGTCTCTGTCACAACTGCTGAAAATGATAGCCAAATCACTCTCCAGTCGTTGGTTAACCAGAAATAGGTGGTAATCACCCCTGACATCATTCGCAAAACCTTAAATTTGCATGATGCCACATGTATTATAGAATACCCGAAAGGCACCATTGGTATGTCTTTCCATCAACAACGGGTATGAAGGAGACTTAAGTGCTACAACCATTCTCAAAAAGCACTTCCATGATGCTGAAAGACTTATTTTCCACATGGTGAATGTCTGTCTTGCTCCAAAGACATCTTCATGGGATCAGATGTCCTCAAGATGGCAACAGGTATTGTATTCTATCTTTGAATGACAAACTCTAAATTTTTCTGAGATAGTGTTTATGGAACTTAAGGATCTGGCTCATAAACCTGTGACAAACAGATGGCTACTATATCCCAGGTTTCTGATGGCCATAATTTTAAATTAATTAAAATCTGAAGTCCTTGTTGGTCTTGGTGTCCCTGCTCCAGCTGTTTTAGCTGAGGTATACTCCAGACATAACTCTGACCCTACTCTCAAAGGGGCTACCCGCTGCTCAAACCCAGCAGAGGGAACCCACAGCCTCCACCTCCAGATCCAAAGTCCCCACCAAACCCAACCCAAAAGCCCAAAAAGGCTAGTCAGGGAGATGAGTCCCCTGCGGATGCCCCTGTACCACCAATACATGATACACATACTGGTTCTAACCCCCAGTCATGTCAAAGACTCAACCAGCTGAAACCGCACATGTATCCTTTCCACAGGATCCTGTTGCAACCACATTGGGGATACCACATTACTGGAACCTATCTCAGTTGAGAGGGTTACCACTGAAGAGCATCTCTCACCCCGGGTGCAATCTGCTCTGACCAATCTCCAACTGCTTCTCACCCCTCCCCAGAAACCAATTAACATTGGGAATACCTCAACAATTAAGGGAGATGACCAAAATGCTGCTGATAACCCACAGAACAGGGGTTATAATGTTCAATCTCCAAGTGTAGAAGACGAGGTTAGAACATCTGGTCATGCTGCCACTTCTACTGATTCAGCAAATGAACAGAATGAAGTTGGTACCATATATAAGACCTCACCAGAGGCAACTGCCAATGAAGGACAAAGTCCCTAGGCAGGAAGTCCCCAGAACCAAGAACAAGGGGCACATGCATATACTGATCTACACTCTAGGCATGTACATCCTGATTTAATCAGGAGGTCAGATGATTCAGCAAAGACTCATGATGACCTAGGCTTTTTCTTTGATGTCTTAGCCCATAACACAATCCTAGAGACTGAGGTGAGCAGACTCAAAGTGCTGCTAGCCAAAATGTCTTAGGATGAAAGTCCATCTACCCCCATTGACCCACAGATGGCACCCTCATTTGAAGGTTCACCAAACACAACCACTGCTTTTGGCACCACCTCTCAGGGACAGAACCCCTCTGAGCAGATGGTTGCAACCTTTCAAAGCACCTTACCTCTAATCACTCCCATATCACCGAGATAGTACATAAAGCCATTGATGAGAGGATCTCCTCAAATCTCCACACACTTATTGATGATATTGTTCACAAGTCACTTTCTGCCTTTCAAACCTGATCCCAATGCATCCAAAAAAGGGGAGACTACTAAGTCTAAGGTAGTGAAAGAAAGGAAAAGGAAGAGAGTAGAAGATGAGAAAGAACCAGAAAAAGGAAAGGATTTGGAGAAAGAACAAGAACTAATCTCAGAGAAACAACTGATCATAGCAAGAGCTGAGCACAGACAAAGAGTAGAAAGATCAGCTGATCACTTACAAAAGGAAGAAAAGTGCTGAGTCAAAGTCTGATGGAGAAAATCCTTAGAAGATCTGTCAAAGAAGCTGATGAAGCTCATAGCAGATCTATGGACAAAATAATAGATCAGCTCTTCAGATAGGGTCATGACACAGCCACCTTAGATGTTGAGATCAGAAGGCTGGAGAGAAATGAGATTCAAGCAAGATGGGCTAGTTATAGTGTGATGGGTAGGGAAAGATTGGAGATTATGATTAGATTTATTGCCAATTATCTAGGAAGATCATTGATAGAGATAAAGTCTTGGTCCAGAGACAGTATCTTGGAGATAACCAAGAAAGTCTGTTCTGTTGGATACTATAACAAAGGGTTGATCATCGAAGCACTGGATGAAACAGGTGCTGGGACGAGAACTAAGATGGCAAAGCTCTCAAAAGCCAAACTCACCACTATATTGCTAGATCAGCATTCTCATACTCCCACTAAAAACCAACCCTCAAGGCAATCATCTCTAAAATCTGCCAAGTCTATCCCTAAACCAAAACCACCCACAACTCAACCCACCAAACTAATTCCATTACCCTAAAACCATCTCAAACCATACCCAGTGATACACCTAGAAGGAGGAGATGGGTGTTGAGGGTAGAAGAAGAAGAAGAGGATGATAATGAAGACAGTCTGCCAATCTCTGCTGTTCTCAAACTTAAAACACCTGAGCCCAGAAGTCAACAGATGATCACACCTGACTTGCAAATGCAAATGGTGAAATTGAAGATTGCAGAAGCAGAACAACAGAAGCAGCATGATGAGCAATTTCTCAAAATGGTTGATAAGGACTTCCCTCAGTCCTCATCCATTCAAGAAATGAAGAAACAAGCTCTGAGGCCGTACACTCTTAGACATACATTCTAACATCAAATAGAAAGAGTGAGAATTTGGCCAGACACTAGGGTAAGTTCAAGAATTCACAAGAAGAACATACCAAGTAGATATCATGGCCAAGTGAAAAAGACTTTGAATGCTGCAATTATGTTGGCTATGGTAGTCTCACCCTGGGAGATTATAGAAGACCTCAAGAGAGCACACAACTCAAAGACAACCCCTAAATCTATACTTGAGAACAAAATGATCAAGAAGGGGTTGTTATACAAGAGACTTGAAGATCTTCAAAAGAGTGAACTCCAGTTGTTGCTAGAAGGCTCCCATCCAGATGAATTCGCATACAGAGAGATCACAACTGTTGAGTTAAAAAATGGGAAGACAGTAAGATATCTGTCTGAATATTGTGGTCCAGAGTTCTTCTTTGAGGGAGAAGCAGAAGAACTCACCAAGGAGGAATAAGTTGTTCTCTTGAGGCCTATGCAAGTGAGTCTTACAGACTCATCAATGGGAATTAGGTTTCATGGTTGGGACAAGACTCTGTGTCCAGTTTCCCCAAGACAGAGTCCCTTCCATACTAAGCCAATCAAAAGATCAGAAACCTATTCCCGTCATGTGCTTACATGATACCTCTGAAGCTGATCAAGAGGGTGTTGCTCCCAAAGAATAAGTGGGATCATCAATAAACATAGAGGTTTTGGCTGCATTGGTTCAGGGGGAGTTTGTTGGACCAAAAGAACCAATGAGTCTGATCAGAAAAACCTCTAAGTCCCATAGACATTACAACTACTGAAGACGATCACAACAGCTGAAGACATCAGCTGATTACAAGGTCTGAAGACAAAGTCTGAAGACAAGATCTGAAGATTTCTACTGAAGAGTCTGAAAGTGAAGTACTGAAGACAAAGTCTGAAAGTGAAGTACTAAAGACAAAGTCTAAAGGTGAAGTACTCAAGACAAAGTATGAAGCTATTAACTAAGACAACATCTGAAGTAAAAGTCTGAAGAACAAAGACTGAAGAAAAAGACTGAAGACCAGAGTGATCAGCAGCTATCACAACAGCTAAAGTTATTAACTTCAGTAGTTGTGATGGTTTTCCTTTTCAGTACTTGTAATTTACCTTTGAGTAGTTTTAGTTCAGTAGTTTTATGTTCTAGTACTTAGCATTCTTTGAGATGTGATCAGTTGTTGAGAACATTCTTAGTAGTTTGCATAGTTTCAGTTGTTTGTATAAATCTGTTAGATGTCACTATCAAGTGACATGAGCAGACGTCACATTCCTTATATAAGGAATGTTGACCTAGTTGTAACGTGTGACATTCAGCCACCACGAGAGCATTTAAATGAAATATTCCTTTTGTAGAATTCTCTCTCTCTATAATCATGTGCTTTTCTATTGAATATCAATTGAGATCTTGCTAAATTGTCTAATTCATTGTTCGAATTCTGCTGCAATCTACTCTAATTGATCAAACTTAGATCACTGATCCTAACAGGTTTGATTTGCATGGTCGCCATTAATGGAAGATGAACCTTCGGAAAACGACTTATGAAAAGTTTGAAGTTAGGGTTAGGTATTTATAGGTTATGAAATTGCTTAAAGAAAACAACTAAAAGTTTTGGTCTTGGTCATCAGTTTTTAGAAAACTACTAAAGACATGGTTTTAACATTCAGATGTTGTAAACAACTGAAGACTTGGTGTTAGTCATCAGCAGTTTGAAACTACTAAAGACTTGGGTTTGGCTTCAGCTGTTTTGAAATGAAACAACAGTTGTTTGAAACATTTGAAGAGTAAAATTGCTCAGCAGTTGTTGTCGTCAATTCACATATCTTAGTTGTTTCATTTGACCTTAACACTTACTCAGCACATTATCTAATTTTCAGATGTTTCATTGGTCATCAGTACTTATCTGTTAGAACAAACATTAGTAGTTGTAACCACAACAGTAGTGTAACTACATCAGTATTTTGCAACAAATAAGTACTTCAGTACTTTTAATTAATTTAGTCTTCAATAGTTATGAAAACTGCTGAAGATAAAATAACTTATCAGTACTTATTTTTGACAGGTGTATACTAATGCTCATCAGTACTTGTGAACTGAGATCAATAGTAGTTGTCAAATCATTCAAGCTACATCATACCAAGCCTTAGCACAATATTTTGAAAAGTTGCACTGTCCAAAGGCTTAGTAAATATATCAGCAAGCTCATCAGCACTAGGAACAAACTTTGGATCAATCAAACCTTTTTCATAACAATCCCTAATAAAATGATGTTTGATCTCAATATGTTTCGTCCTAGAATGCTGGACAGGATTCTTAACAATACAAAGAGCTGAAGCACTGTCCATCAGTAAAGGAGTCTTAGTCTCTGTAATGTCATAATCTAGTAATTGATTCTAAAGCCAAAGTAC
Source organism: Flaveria trinervia (assembly GCA_025506515.1). Taxonomy (NCBI): domain Eukaryota; kingdom Viridiplantae; phylum Streptophyta; class Magnoliopsida; order Asterales; family Asteraceae; genus Flaveria; species Flaveria trinervia. The sequence continues at coordinate 76,801,978 of CM046450.1, read as the reverse complement.
CTGAGATGTACAACTTGCAGCAGCAATGTACTCTGCTTCAGCAACTAAAGTTTGTTTCTTACTCTGCCAGAAACTAAACAATTGCCTAGAACTTGGCATCCACCAGAAGTTGATTTTCTGGTTAATTTACACCCTGCATAGTCATTATCACAGAAAGAAACTAATTTACAAGAGTGCCTAGTGGAATACCAAAGTCCTAGAGATTGAGTTCCTTGCAAATATCTAAAGATCCTCTTGACTGCAATCATATCGTATACTTTAGGTGTAGCCTGAAATCTAGCACAAACACAAGTTGCAAACATAATGTCTGGTCTAGAAGTGTTAGGTACATCAAGGAACCAATCATACATCTGTAAAGAGTTTCATCAACTGCTTTACCTTTCTCATCAGCATCTAGTTGTGTGGTGCTGCACATGGGAGTAGAACATGGCCTACAGTTTTGTAAATCAAACTTTTTCAACAAATCCTTTGTATATTTTGACTGATGAATGAAAGTTCCATCAGCCATTGTTTGATTTGCAAACCCAGAAAGAACTGTAATTCTCCCATGGCACTAATTTCAAACTTTTGTTGCATCAACTTAGTAAAGGCATCACACAACTATGGATCAGAGGATGCAAAAATAATATCATCTACATAAATTTGAACAAGGACCTTATGCATGCCTACTTTGTTAATGAACAAAGTTTTATCTATGGAGTCTCTAGTGAAATTATTTTGAAGAAGAAAGTTAGACAGTGTTTCATACCAGGCTCTAGGAGCTTGTTTTAACCCATAAAGAGCCTTATCAAACTTATACACCCAATCTGGATGTTTATGATCTTCAAAACCTGGTGGTTGACACACATAAACTTCTTCTTTTATTTTACCATATAAGAATGCACTTTTGACATCCATTTGATAAACTTTAAGATTATGGAAAGTAGCATATGCTAAGAACAATCTGTTTGCCTCCAGTCTGGCTACAGGGGCAAAGGATTCATCATAATCAATACCTTTTCTTGTGAGAACCCCTATACAACCAGTCTGGCCTTGTTCTTGACAATTTGACCTTTTTCATCAGTTTTATTCCTAAAGACCCATTTAGTGCCTATTGCACACTTACCTTGGGGTAGAAGAACCAGTTCCCACACTTGCTGCTTTTGAAACTAAAGAAGCTCAAGTTGCATGGCTTCAACCCATCCATTGTCTCTTAATGCAGTATGATAGTTCTTTGGCTCTTGTTGACTGATGAAGATAGCATAAAAGCAGAAATTGGACATTTGACTTCTAGTTGAAACACCAGCATTGATGTCACCAATGATCTGAGACATGGGGTGATTCTTCAGTTCTTGATACTCAATAAGATCTTGCAAGTGTTTTTATGTGATTCAGCAGCAACAGATGTTGATCCAGACTCTTGAAACCTAGAATGAGATGGCAATTCAAATGAAGTAGAGGAATCAGAGATCTCATCAGCATTTGTTGTGGATGGAACTGCTGAAGCTACAGGAATATCAAGGTTAGTAGACTCAGGCAGGTGATCACTAAACCTTGCATTTGTATCACTAGATGAATGACTAGTTGCAGGAGATGATAGATTCACACAATCCGCAACAGTTAGAGGCTGATAAGGAACATATTGCAGTATGTCCAAATCAAATAACTCTACAGGGTTTTGTGGAATTTTCTCCTTTAGAGATTCATTAAACTTTACATGCAAGGTTTCTTCAACTATCTTTGTTTTGCAATTGAAAACTCTGTATGCCTTGCAAGTAGATGAATACCCAACAAAGTACCCTGCATCCACCTTTGATTCAAACTTCTGAAGTGGATCCTTTGTCTTAAGAATATAACAGGGACACCCAAATGCTCTAAAGAAGGAAATCAGAGGAGCCAAATGATGTAACACTTCATAAGGAGTCTTTATCAACCTCTGATTTACTAACACACTATTTTGCACATAGCAAGCTGTGTTGACAGCTTCAGCCCAAAAGGTTAGTGGCAAACCAGAATCGGCCAACATTGACCTTGCGGCTTCAATAAGGGTCATGTTCTTTTTCTCGACCGCTCCATTTTGTTCAGGAGTTCTTGGAATGCAATACTGCCTATTGATTTCCTTAGAGAAATAGAGTTCATCAAGTGTGTGGTTTCTAAATTCTGTGCCACTGTCACTCCTCACACACTTGACAGGAAGGGAGAACTGCTTTTCCACATGTAACACAAAGTAGATGATGATTTGACTAGCCTCAGCTTTTGAATGTAAGAAGAAGGTCCATACAAATCTGGAATAATCATCCACAATTACCGGACAGTATTTTTCTTTGCCATGCTCATCACTCTTACTGGACCAAAAAGATCCATATGCAGTAATTGCAAGCATGCAGTGGACTTGGTTCTTCTATTGGAGGAATGATACTTTGTTTTGCTTTCCATTTAAACAAGCAGAGCAGTTGTCAACACATTTGAATTCCTTTAGTGGCAGACCTCTCACTAAACCATGATGGATAAGCTGGTTTATGTTTTTAAGATTCACATGACCGAGCCTTCTGTGCCATAGATCAGATTCCTGAGGAGAGGCCTTGGAGAACAGACATGGATGGCCTTTTAGATCAATTTTCTTTGATAAGTCTAAGGCATATACTCTTCCAATCCTGTTGGCCTTCAGGAGAGTATGTTCATCCAATATCTTGTTAATTATTCTCAAAACATTGGAAGACAGAATCCAATAGTTTTGACTGGTGAAAAGTGCAACATGCCCTTTATCACACATTTGACTGACACTCAACAAGTTGTACTTGAGATTCTCCACATGGTTAACACCATCAAATCTTATCTCACCATTTGACACAAAGCCTTTGCGGATGATGTAACCCTTAGCATTATTACCAAAGAATGCAAATCCCTTCTTTCCTTGAGAGTAGTCATGAAGAACAGAACTGTTCCTTGTCATATGCATAGATCCTCCACTGTCCACATACCAGATGCTTCTATGGCATGTTGAAGAACCCTGCATTTGCCAGAACAAACTAGTTAGCTTTTAAGACCCAAACCATTTTGGTTTTGGGTCTGTTCTCATCAACAGATTTTATTCTAACTGATTTGTTATGATTAACAACCTTTGAAGGTGGAGATGGTGCTGAAAAGGATTCCTTTTATTTTGGCTTAGTTTTCCTTTTCAGTGGTTTAACCAAAGGTACATCTATTTGGTTAACTGTCCCCAACAGATGTTGAACCATGATAACAAGTTATGTCTGATTGGTTGTTAAAGCCTCTAGTTCAGCAGACACATCAGTACTTGTTTTTGATTGCTTCCTGTCACTCACCATGTCCTGCTTTTTGAAAGACAAAGACTTAGTCTGGTGTTTTGATACTCCATGAGGAATATTTTCAGCTGTTTTATGATAAACCCCTTCCTTCTTTTTAGATTTTTGAAAGAACTTTGGGTTATAAGTTTGAGATGTTTGTGGCACAAACTTGGTTTCAAATTCATCTTTCATTTAATTAATTTTCTTTTTAATGATTTTATCTTTGTTGAATTTGGAACCCTTTCTGTACCAACACTCATCAGTGAGATGATTGAATAGGCCACATATTTCACATGGCTTTTTCTTCATCTTTTGTTGTTCAGCTGCTGAAGAAGATGAAACTATTGAAGGTGTGTTCTTCAGTACTTTTTACTCTAAGTTCTTATGTTAAGTACTGAAGGATTTGTAACAACTGAAGACTTGTTCTTCAAAAGTTTTCTATCAGTATTTTTGGATTTCCTGATAGACTCTTCAGCAGTTGTCAAACCATGTTTGTTTTCATTTGGTTTGAAATGTTTTTCAAGTGTTGTTACTTGCTCTTTAGTATTTTGAATACTTTGTGAGACAACACCTGAAGTTCTCAGCTTTTCTTTGATCATGTGTTTATCAGCAGTGAGACCATCAGCAGATTGATTAGCTGAGGTACTATTACTGACTTCATCCTCTGATTTTGCATTATCACTTGAGGACGAGACACATGATGATGTGATTTCGGAATTGCTTTCACTTTCAGATTTTACTTCTGTCTTGGGAGTAAAAACTGTGGGAGGTATAGTGTGATTATACCCAATCCCAAACTTCACATTTGAAGTTGTTTGCTTACTGAGAAGCATTTCAAACCCCTTGCAGGATGTTACCCAGCATTCACACTCTACTTGAGTAGCTGCAAGTGTTTCTTTGAGATTCTTATGATTCTCTAAAATGACCTCTACCTTTGCGTTTTCATAAGTGATTTGGGATTTTAATTTGTAAATCTCATCATCTTTTTCCTTTAAGACAAACTCAAACTCTGCTTTTCATTTGGAAATCACTTTCTCTACGTCAAGATTTTGATTAATAAAAGCTACATTTGCTTCTCGAATTGAGACAAAAGCATATATGCATGACTCAGAATACAACTTGGCCTTAGCCTCAAAAGATACCTGTGGTACCTGTGATGATGAAGCATTTGAGCATGAACCATTAGTAGACTCCAGGGCCATAAGAGCAAGATTTCCAAAAGGATTTTCACCACCATGTTGACCAGCACCAGAGAACACTTGTTCAGAATAACCAGAAAGATCATCTGGTAAGCTACTCCAGTCAACAACTCCAGGAGTAAAAAAGCTTTGATGTGATTGAGATTGAGATTGTTGATTCGATTGAGATTGTTGATTTGATTGAGATGGTTGATGCTTAGGTAGGGCATGTGGTTGTGGAGCTATGGGTACTCGAACCTGATTGGACTGAGGCATGCAAAAACAGGGATAACGATATGGCATTTCACCTTGAGGGACAAAATATGCAGGAGATGATTGAATTTGTGAATGATGACCGGAACTGGTAGAGTGTTGCCTTTGTTTTGTGAGCTATTGCATGGAAAGGTCACAAAGGGTGCAGAAGAGTTAGATACAGATGATCTACACTCTCTTGCAAAATGTCCAAGTCTATGGCACTTGTGACACCTCAACTTGCTCTTGTCAAAACCAACTTTGGTTTTTCCAGAGAGACCAGGAAATTTTCTACCTGTCATTTTGTAAAATTTTTGAGATCTGATATTGATTAATGCTATTTGGCTCAAAATATCCATCTCTTCCAAATCATCATCAGCAATTCCTTTCAAATCATCCATCAAAAAGCACAAATTATCACTACTACACCCTGAATTACTATCAATACCAACATAAGCAGGATCTCCACTGTTTGAAGAGAAATCTATATGCTCATCGTAAGAACTTTCTGATGCAGCATATTCTGACTCATGACCAACCAGAGTAGTATTTCTTGGTACAAAATCATCAGTGAGCTTCCCAGATAAAGCCAGTTTCCTTTTCTGTTTCATCTCTCTTTCAAATGTTACAGTTTCCCATGAAGTTGGGTGAGAGATAGATTGTCCAGATTTGCACTGGAGCGTAGGACAATAGTATATGTGTCACATCTCTCAGGCAGGGATCTGAGGAATCTGTTATTCATCTGACTGTTTGTATATTCATGTTTAACCATTTTCAGCTCAGATATCAAACATGAGAATCGCTTAAACTGTTGAGTCAGTGACTCACCTATTCTATGAGAGAATGTCTCATATTGCTTGGCAAGGATCTCTCTATTGTTTGGCAAGACCTCATCAGTTCCTCCAAATTGTTCTTTCAGAGCAACCAAAGGTCATGATCAGTTTCATGATGCATAAGTCCATAATAGATTTCATTAGGTAGTGCCATGGCCAAAATTCCATGGGCTTTAGCATCAATTTCAAACAGTTTCAGATCTTCATCTGAGTATTGCTCTTTCTTCTTCGGAACCATCTCATTGGTTCCGGATTACTCACCATAGGCTTATATGGTCCATGAACCACAGATTTCCAACAACCTGAGCTGTTGACAGACAGGTGATGGAGCATTCGGCGTTGCCATATGTTATACTCATCCTAAAAAGCATCGGAGGCTTTGTTGAGGAGCTAGTATTGTGAGGATCATTGATTGATGTAGCCATTTTCACCAATTCAAACAGGTTCAATGAGATTTTAACAGATGTAGCTCAAAAACTCAACAACACAGTTTGAAACAACACGAATCTCAAATTAATTCACCAGAAGCAACAGAAAATCAAACTCTATAACCAATTCATACAAATTTGCGAATTCGATCAAACTTAGATATCAAAAGAGCAGTTACAATGATCAATTGTTAAATCGATCAATGATTAACCCGCTCTGATACCATTTGTAAGGATCGAGATCTAGTCTGATCAATTACATTAAGATTTGTAGCGGAATAGCACAAGAATTAGACAAAATTTTAGCAAGAATAATATGAATATTCAATTAAACAGTAACGGTTAAAGAGAGAGAAAGTTTTCTGCAAAGTGAATGTTTTCATTCACGCACACGCTTCGGTTACAAGGAAATTTGGTCAACAGCTGACGTCACTTGATAGTGATAGCTAACTGATTTATACAAACAACTGAAAGTAAACAAAACTACTGAAGATGTCCACAACAACTAAGGACACCTTCAAAAAAGCTAAGTACAAGCTAACATTACAACTACTGAAGTTATAACATCTGAAGTGTAAGAACTTCAGATGTTTTACATAATATAAAACTACTGATTACAAACTACAGATTACAAACTACTGAAAAGTAAACCATCACAACTACTAAAGAGAACTACTTTAGCTATTGTGACAACTTCTGAGAACTTGGTCTTTAGACTTTGTCTTCAGCTATTGTCTTCAGACTTTGTCTTTAGCTGTTGTGTTCAGACATTGTCTACAGACTTTGTCTTCGGACTTTGTCTTCGGACTTTGTCTTCGGACTTTGTCTTCGGACTTTGTCTTCGGACTTTGTCTTCGGACTTTGTCTTCGGACTTTGTCTTCGGACTTTGTCTTCGGACTTTGTCTTCGGACTTTGTCTTCGGACTTTGTCTTCGGACTTTGTCTTCGGACTTTGTCTTCGGACTTTGTCTTCGGACTTTGTCTTCGGACTTTGTCTTCGGACTTTGTCTTCGGACTTTGTCTTCGGACTTTGTCTTCGGACTTTGTCTTCGGACTTTGTCTTCGGACTTTGTCTTCGGACTTTGTCTTCGGACTTTGTCTTCGGACTTTGTCTTCAGACTTGTCTTCAGACTTTGACTTCAGACTTTGTCTTCAGACTTTGTCTTCAGACTTTGTCTTCAGACTTTGTCTTCAGACTTTGTCTTCAGACTTTGTCTTCAGACTTTGTCTTCAGACTTTGTCTTCAGACTTTGTCTTCAGACTTTGTCTTCGGCTGTTGTAGACCACTTTACTTGTTTTGATGTCTGTGGGACTTAAAGGTTTTTCTGACCTAGCTCATTGGTTGTTTTGGTCCAACAGTTGATAACTCTGTTGCGATAGTTGTAACTAAAAATCCGATCCAACATCCTAAAACCAAACACATCGGGATTTAATACCATTTTATACGTGATTGATTGGAAAAGCATTTAATAAATGTGGTTAAAATTAATATGGATTTTCAACGCGCCGACCTCTATACAAAATATTTTGATAAACTGAGATTTCTATGTCTCTTAGAGGTTAATGGCGTGAAAAAGAAAAGTGATGTAATCTCAGAACATGAGAACATGTAGTGTGACGCTACGTTTTATTTTTAATTTTTTTTTCTTGTCTTATAAAATTCAAAAACTACAAAAAAAATCGGTTTTAGAATTTTAGGGGGAGAATAGGTGTTAATTTTAGTTGTTCCAATTTCAGTACATAAAAAAAACAAGGGAGGAGGACAAGCTAGCTGATAGAAATGAGATCGTATATTTGATACCGATTCAACAACTATGAAAAATGATAGTACACAGGAACAAAAAATTTGGGACTTTAAAAGATTTAAATTGAATTAGATGTGAATTCAAAGTATAAGTCTGAGAAGTCTGAGAAGTCTGAGCAATATAATAGGAAAAGTGATAGTAAAGCTAGCTGCTACTAAGGTAACATGGAGAAAGTAGACCTAGAGGTTGCTAGATCATCTGATGATATGTCGGTAGATTCACACTGTTAGGACATGGTATTTGAACGAAATACCGAATGATTAACGTGTAAACCAAACCAAATAGTGGGGAATCCTATTTGATTAGCGATCCAATCAGTGAGAACGCACATAAAGTATTGAATCAAACGTTAAGAATCGATTAGGAATCGATCTACAACGTTCTATGAACTTGGAGTATCAACTTGGAGGCTTCTAGACGGCTAGGGTACGTCTGGAGTCGAAATAGAATGAATGCTCTCGTTTTTCCACGAATTGGGTTGTATTTATAGGTTTGTATTGTTCATTCGTGCGACTGAACCATTAGTAAGGTTCAGTCGTGCGATTGAACCATGCGGTTGATTCATTCGCACAACTAAGTGTTCAGTCGTGCGACTGATCCAATCTTATGTTACAATCATACGACTGATCCAGTCTCCTGGTTTAGTCGTGCGAGTGAGTCATTCGTATGAAGTTATTCATGCATATGGTCCATTCGCATGTGCCATTCGCATGAGAACTTCATTTTGTTAAGTTTGAATGCATTAATTAATATAACCTTATGTGTAACAATTTAAACAACCACAAACCTAATTAACCAATTCAACATCGACTCATTAATGAAATATTAATCATTATAAATAACAAACAAACAATATCATTTCATTAATCATTCCAAGCATTACCTCAGAATCAGACAAACAAGATCTATTACATTCATATCATGATCTAGGGATACATACATGTATCAACAAACTCCCCCTTTGACCAAGATCTCTTTAATGTCTTGTTTTCTTCATTACCTCCTCATACTTCTTGTACTTATCCTCTTTTGTGACTCCTGCATGAATCTGAAATGCAAAACAGAGTCTTATGACATTCTGGAACTAGAGGGCTTGTACTATATCCTTCGTATCATAGAACAGTGGCCACTTGTATAGAGTGTAGACATCATTAGCTGACAAGTTGGTAAGCCACATTGGGTCAAATACCCTCATAGTATCCATTTGGCCCTCTTTGTTTAGGACTATGACCGCTTCTCCTGTCCTCCATCGTAGTACCACCACTTAAAGTGTGGAGTGAAGTCCTATGGCATTTCCCTGAGTGGGATTCTTGATATCGTGCACAGAGGACTCCACTTCAACACTATCTTTGGCTTTCCAGTAATGGCATCACCTTCAGACCTTCTGATGTACCTTGTAGGCTGTTGGGGTCTGAAGTTAACCCACCTGGTGTGGTACTCCTTCCTTAGGGCAGCCTCAAACCAGCCTGACATCTTTTACGGGTCAGCATACAACAGCTTCAGTTTGGCCAGCTGGTTGAGCTCAAAACCAAGTAGAGTCTATAGATCATGTGGAAATCTAAAGTACTCTATGCCCTTCTCCCTCTTAACTGCATAGACGTTAAGGTCCTCAAAATATGCCCATGCTATAATCCTGCCTGACACCTTTTGATGTTTCTTGACACTTGAGAGTTTGGTGTAGGCGTCCTGTTTAGGTGCAGCGCGTTAGGCTCTAACTTCTTTAAAACATGCAGCCCACTCAGCTTTTCGGATATCAACATCGTCATTTGAGGCGTGGGCCGTTCCCTCTGTCTTCTCTGAATCCTGCTCCATTTTGTCTAACACCTCAAACGTTTCACCGACAAGGGATTCACCCAGATTGGGGACCACATATCCCTCATTGTCAGCATACTGAGGGTAGTGCCCTGCAGTGACATCTTCTATCTCTCTTTCATCAACGTCGTTGAGCTCTTCGTCTCTTGTCGAGTCTCACGTTAGAGCATCCATCACAATCTCATTGGGATTTAACTTGAAGATCTCGGCTAATTGCCCATTTGATAGATCGTGAATTATTTCCCCTTCTTCAGGGGTATAACTCACTGACCTTCTGACGATCCCTTGCGGATCAAGAATCAGAGTTAGCTGAGTTGTGATCTGCTGAAGGGGAGCAACATCGAACTCATCCTTCTGATAGTTTGAATCTGTTTGATTTAAACATGTAACACATCAACCAGTAGTTAACAATCGAAACAGAAATGCACTATTTTTTAATATAAACATCGAATACATAAGTTTAAATACATGATTCAAATACAAAAGTAATCAAAAATATAGACATCTAATCATTACTTTTCTCTTGGATCACTGGATCATCGCTTGGTGGAGCAGAGGAGGAAGCTTGTTGGTCTTGTTTCTTCTTGGATCTCCTATCCTAACCTTGAGTAGAGGCAGATGCAACTGCATCCCCTCCTTCTTCATCATCATCCTCATTCCTCTCCTCTGTTCTCTCATCCTCAATCCCCTCATCGTCCTCAGTCTCATCATTATCATCCTCATCATCATCCTCATCATCTGCGTCTCCCTCTTTAATTTTTAGTGGCTCGTCTTTAGATCCCTTAGGCATTAGCATGATGGTCTTCTTAGCCTCCTCCAACTCCTCAATCCTCTTAATAGATGTGACACTGTGCTCTTGGAGTTGGGCAATCTCGTGGTTCTAAGCAGCCATTTGTTGGGCCTGCTCATTTAGCAACCGAGCCTGCTTCGAGATCTGCTGAGACTGCGCTGCAGTTAGATTTGTCAGATGACGGATCTGTGTCATCTTCTCCTCACCAGCATCTAATAAACGCATCACCATCCGGTTCAGCGCAGAAAACTATTCCTCTAGTCCAATTGGAGGTAGAGGAGATACATATATATGTGTGGGATGGGATGAGGGTCCTGCTTGGTGGCTAGTGGTGGTGGTGGTGGCTGTGGTGAAGATGGGGTTGGGTCTGTGAGATAGTGGAAGTGATGTAGGAGTGAAAGATATGGTGGTGGTTGCATATGTATAGTGGTGGGAGGTGTGGTGGTGGAAGTGGTAACTGTGGTGGTTGTGGTGGTGGCGAAGTGAGTCTTCTCTTCTTCTTCTTCTGGCCGTGGGGCTGAGCCATCCTTTTCTTCCTCGATCCAGTCGAGGTGGATGCTCCCCCTAGAACACGGCTAGCTGTCTCAGGGGCATAGCTAGGATCTACAGTCATCTCTCCCGTATCCTTGGGGCGTTCACCAACCTCCCGGAGTCCATACTCCGTGGGAACAACCTTGCTTCCCACAGTCCTCGTCAAGGGCTCCTTATCCGACTCTTCTTCCTCCTCACCAGGCATGAAGTCCTGGTGGAAACCTGCTGACTCAGCTATGTCGCCTGTTAGGGCAGATACTAGGGGTATAACATCTGAAGCTGTGCCCCTCGGTGGAATAGGCATATCATCCCTAGCATCCCCATTGTCATCATCGTCTGAATCATGCTCTGGGAGCAATAGCCTCTCATCGTCTGAATCGCTGTCATCATGACGCCACTTGCGTCTACCTGGTGCCACATATCTTTCATTTGCCAGATGGCCGATCAACCTCTCTACCTGGGGCTTTACCTGCTTGCCCTGATACACTCTCATGCAACCCAAAGTCATGTTATCCATAATCTCTAGGGCAACCGCATCATGGCTCCCCTTGGGAAGTAATGGCGGCTTCTCGTTGAAGACCAGCTGTAGAAATCTGGGCTACATACAAAAACCCTCCTTCCCCTTGGCCTCCAGATTCTCCACCAGATATGAGAAGATCATGCTCGAGAAGTTGAAGGGATGGTTCAGCACCAGTGCCACATAGGCATTCTGAATCTGGTCAAACAGGTCATCAAACCCACCCCTCCGAGAAACAATAAACTTCAGGATCACATGCGCCAAGTACTTATACTGGGGACACAGGTTGCTCTTGTTGAGCACAGCGTACTTAATCCTGAGGAAGCAACCTCTGACTGTAAATGGATGTAGTCTGGTGGGGTGATCAGTATCGTCCCTAAAATCAAGTACTCTCTGGATGTCAGCTGCTGTAATCTCCATATCATGACCATGAATGGAGCTCCGTATGCTGTAAGGCTCACGTGAACGATCTACAGAGGCATTTTCCTAGAAAGCTTGATGTAACGACCTGTAAGGAATACACGGTGTGGCTACGGCTTTATGTATCTGAGAACTTCAAAGGAACGCAATGATCTCTGTAAACTCGGCCCCATTCCGAGTCGTATGGTCCAAATGAGCACATATATTGTGCTTTGGATTGATGGACCATCTATCAGCCATTGACCTGAAACATAAGACACGGAACCATTAGAAAGTCATACATTCAAAATTCAGTTCAAGGTGTATAGTTTAAATTCAATCTGATTCATTCATGCGAATGAATCATGCGACTGAAGTCAGTCGGTTGTCCTTTCATGCGACTGAGCTCATTCGGGTGAATAAGACATGCGACTTAGTTCAATCTGTTGGCTGAGTCTGCGATTGGTTCTGTCGGCTGACTGAGTTCATTCGCATGGTGCATTCGGCCGATTGACCCAATCGCAAGATTCAATCGTGCGATTGGAGCTCATCCGGTCGACCAGTCTCTTGTCCCACTGTTCAGTCGCCTGTGGTTCGAATCTTGACCAAATCAAGTAATTTAACATGGTTTAATGATCCATTAGACTCGCCATCTTATCACTAATAACCTATTAAACTTAATTTTAACATTTTGCTTAGTTTATGTTGGTTATTAGGGCATTTTCAGTCCGGTTCTTGGTTCACTCGAATATCACAAATTTGAATTCAATGTCTTCTGATTTCCGTAAGATTTTAATGCAATATACCTGTATAATCGACAACCCTCGTCAGAAGATCAATAAAGATGTAAAAACAAGGTCCAGAGGAATTTCGGCAGAGTAACGGTACTTGGTGCGATTTAGGAACGATTGAGCGTGATGAGTGGAATGCGATAGACTATGGCCCTTTAAATACTGAAGCCGAGTTCAATCGGCCGACTAGCCTCATTCGCTCAGTTCATTCGGGCGACTGAGGCTCAGTCGTGCGATTGGCCCAGTGAGTCGCATCAGTTGGCCGACTGAGTCTCAGTCGGCCGACCGAGTCTCAGTCGGTCGACTGACTCATTCGCACCCTTTCATTCGGTCGAATGGATCATTCTGATAAGCCATTCTGGTGAATGGCTCAATCTCATGTCCAGTCGTGCGACTGGGATACATTCACATGGTTGGTCCATACTTATGATCCAGTCGTGCGAATGGGTTACACTTATAAACATTTAGCACTTAAACCCTTTTTACCTGTTGAAATTAACATTATGAGCATTTGATCATCTCAGACATGATCCTTTAACAATTAGTCACCTCAAACGTGACCCTTTTAAACTTTGAAAACACATGTGGCCATCTCAGACATGACCTTTTAGGTGAGTTAATCCCATACTGATTTTCATGATATAGTCTTACGAACAAACAAACCAAAGTGACTAACTAACTAGAAACTTAAACTAAATACAAAAATAAAACTTGTGTTTGAATTTTTGTGAGAGATAAATCCTAAGATAGACATCTACAGGATTTGGTTCCAGAATAGGCAGCTTCAATTACTTTGACCACACCTGGACCATTCAAATTTCGAACCATACAGGCAAGTCAAATCATTTAGGACTTGTTATCAAAACCTTTTGATGCTCAATTCTTGGTTTTCGTCTAGAGTCGTTAGCAAATTTAGGAAATCACACTGGTACTATTAGATTCCCACATTGATTTGAACTTTCAAGAATTGCAGCCATAATGATTGTCAGTATATTTCTCCTCTTAAATCCATACACAGACTTTAGACACACACTGGTGATTGTTTTAGGTTTAATTATTTCAATTAACATGTTTGGATCCCACACTTATATGGTAATCAACATTCCTCAGGAGCTTTTGAGCAGTCTACGGGTATATTTACTAGAAGAGACTATTCTTAGAGCTTTCAAAGAGAAGCCAATCCTCAGGTCAGTGCCATCGCACAGCAGAGATCGCACACTAGAGAGGCACACAACCTATCTTCTTGTTAGAGCAGCTAAATTTTCTTTTGCATAGAATGCACCAACAACATATGTCATTAGCTTGATAGCATTTGTCTTTCATTTTTTCCGTGCTTTGCTCTATTTATGGTCACCCGCACACATTTATGGCGTTTACATGCTCATTACCCCTTATTGGAATATTGTTGATTGTGTTAACCAGTGATAAGATGGCAGCCCACAGTCAGTTGAACAACTTAGGTTGATCTTGAGATCACCAGTCAGGTCTAATCATCTATTGTGTTCAATCTACCGACATATCATTTGTGGTCTAGCAACCTCTAGGTCTAGTTTCTTTGGTTACCTTAGTAGTTACCAGTTTTTCTATCATCTTCCCTTTTATATTTCTTAGACTACACAGACTTATACTTTGAATTTTGCATCTTTTCTAAATTAAAATTTTAAAGTCCCTTTTGATTTGTTCCTGTGTACTGTCATTTTCCAAAAGGTTTGAATCGATATCACAGATACGATCTACCTTATATCAGCTATCCACTCCTTCTCCCTCGTTTTTTTAATATTACTAGCTGACGTACTCTCTCCCTAAAATTCTAAAATCATATTGGATTTAATTATTTTAGGATTTTAACACATAGCTAAATAACATGAATTTAATTTGAACAGAATAAAATAAATAAGGAAAAATAAAAAAATATAACTACAATGCATCGGACTACACATGATCATCATTAGGAATAACATCACTTTTCTTTTTAACGTTGTTGACCTCTAATAGATATAGAAAACGTGGTTTATCAAAGGCTTTTGTATAGAGGTCAACGCGTTGAAAGTCAGTATTAATTTTTACAACATCGATTAAGTTCTTTTCAAAACAGTCTCTTATGAAATGGTATTTAATACCGTGTGTTTGGTCTTTGGATGTTGTACCGGATTTTTAGTTACTGTAATTGCAGCAGAGTTATCAACAAAGATAGGAGTAGAAGAAAACTTTAAACCGTAATCCCGCATTTGCTGTTGAATCCAGATGATTTGTGAACAGCAACTTGCAGCAACAACGTATTCAGCTTCATAGGTTGACAATGCAACCGAGGTCTGCTTCTTACACTGCCAGGTGACTAATCTCCTCCCAAGAATTGACACCATGCTCATGTAGACTTGTAGTTGATCTTGCAGCCTCCGTAATCCGAGTCACTATACGCCGTGAGCTCAAAGTCATCATCATGAGGATACCACAACCCAAGTGTGGGTGTACCCTTCAGATAACGAAGTATCCTTTTGACCCCGATCAGATGGTTAACCTTAGGCTTAGCCTGATATCTAGAACATAAACATGTAGCATACATGATATCAGGTCTTGAGGCAGTGAGATACATGAGGGATCCAATCATTCCTCGGTACATTGTGGCATCTAGTAGATCTCCATTTTCGTCAGGTGCTATATCATGATTTGTAGCAAGTGGAGTCCCAGCAGCAGAAGCATTCTCCATGTCAAACCGACTGAGAATGTCTCTCACATACTTGGTCTAATGTATAAAGATCCCATTTGGTGTCTGATCCACCCGTAATCCGAGAAAGAATTTCATCTCCCCCATAGCACTCATCTCAAACTCTTTCTTCATAACTGCTTCAAACTCTTGCATAATTCTTCATTCTTTGAACCAAAGATTATGTCATCAACATGGATTTGTACTAGCAGTAGGTCTATATCTTTTTCTTTGATGAACAGTGTGCAGTCATTGACTCCCCTGCGAAAGCCGTGTTTCACAAGATGAGTTGAGAGTTTCTCATACAAGGCCCTTGGAACTTGATGAAGCCCGTATAAGGCCTTGTCGAGATTGTAAACTTTGTCCCCATGATAAGGATCTTCAAATCCCTGGGGTTGACTGACATACACTGTCTCTCGAATTTCCCCATGAAGGAATGCAGTCTTCACATCTAATTGATAGACTTTAATCTTCATATACGATGCATAGGCAAGGAAGATACGGATGGCTTCCATCCTTGCCACGGGTGCAAACACTTCATTGTAGTCAATCCCCTCGACTTGGCGAAATCCCTGAACAACCAGTCAAGCCTTGTTCCTGATAATGACCCCTTGGTCATCCTTCTTGCATTTCAAGATACATTTGGAGCCAATGACCTTAGCACCTTTAGGTCTATCTACCAGAGTCCATACTCCTAACTTCTTGAACTGAAGAAGTTCTTCTTGCATGGCACTCGCCCATGCCTCATCGTTTAGTGCATCACTGATGTATTTTGGCTCAAAATGCGAGACCAAACACCGATAAACACCATCATGAATGTATCCCTTTTCCATAACAAAGGCATAATCAGCTGAGTACAGCTGATTTCGGGTTTGTACTACTGATCTGACATCCCCAATGACATTGTCTAAGGGATGATAGACGTTTAGACGTGATCCTGGAGTAGTAGGAACAGCTACCGCAGAGCCAAGATTATGAACATTTGGTTCTGCATCTGAGGTAGAAGGAGTTTGAGGTTCCGAAGTCGAAGGTGAATCACCGTTAGATGCTTGTGGACTATCAAGAACTGGAACCTGTTTCTCTTGACTGTTTTGGTCATCTTCTTCAGCTTCATCTTCAGAGGAGGAGTCACTGTCGTCGACTACTCCCCCTGATTGAGTAGATGATTCTCCCTGTGAACTCGATGATGTTGAATCAAGATATCATACGTCATTCAAGTAGCTAACTCATCATCAGAAGGAGAGATAGGGATGTTGAAGGACTTAAAGAATCCATCATAGTCGAAAAAGTAGGCGGGTCCTTTACAAGTAGGTGGTGTGGTATATCTCTAAACATCAACATTTCACCATACTTCTACTAGACCGTTGAGTTGTTGTAATCTCTCTTATTCGGTATGTTGTATCCTAAGAAGATTCCTTCATTAGACTTCTCGCTAAATTTTCCTTCTTGAGTTTTCTTCAGAAGTGTGCACGGAGCGCCAAATGGTTCGAGATACTCTAGATTCGGTTTACGTCGTTGTAGTAGCTCGTAACAAGTCTTTCCGTGGCGCTTGACTATCAGAACTCGATTCAGTGTATAACATGCATTAGCCACTGCCTCATTCCCGAATTGGATAGGCAGTTTCGAGTCTGTCAGCATTGTCCGTGCTGTCTCTATCAAGCTTTTGTTCTTTCTCTCAGCAACACCATTCATCTGAGGTGTGTAGGCAGAAGTGAATTGATGCACAATTCCCTTTTCCTTGCAGTAAGCCTCCATCCACTGATTCTTGAATTCAGTCCGTTGTCTGAGCATACTTGTCTCACCTTCAGCTTGTAAAGAGATTCCAGTGTGGTTACTAACTCCTTGAATGACTCAAATGTTTCTGATTTGGACTTTAGAAACATTGCCCAAGAGAATCTTGTGTAGTCATCAGTAACCACAAACCAGTACAAGTCGCCTGCAATGCTCTTTGTACTGACTGGACCAAATAGATCCATGTGAAGTAGTTCAAGAGGAAGTTCTATTGAATGAACTTTCTTATCCTTATGAGAATTCTTCGTCTGTTTGCCTTTCTTACAAGCTACACAAAAATCAGGAAGTTGAAAATTCTTGACATTAACTCCTCTCAAAAGATCCTTCTGGATCAAGTGATTCATCTTCTGTTGATTTATGTGTCCCATTCTCCTGTGCCAGGAAATGGAGTCTTTCTCAGTAGCCTTTGATAGGAAGCACTGAACTTCATGATCCGTTGTAGGAGACGTTGAGAGATCCAAAACATAAAGGTCTTTATATCTTAAAGCTGTCATCAGAACGTGGTCCTCCGGAATCACATAGTCTTTCTTTAGGACGTAACATTTCTTGTTGTCAAATATGACTTTAAACCATTTATCACAGATTTGGGAAACAGAAAGTAAGTTGTTTTGAAGTTGTTGAATGTAGTTCACCTTATCAAACTTAACTTTCTGATTTCCAACTTCTCCCTGAGCTATGATATAGCCTCCCTTGTTTCCAGCAAACGAAACATGCCCTCCTTTTATTTGCTTGACGTTTGATAAAAGAGCCTTGTTTCCAGTCATGTGCCTGGATGCTCCGCTGTCTACAATCCACGTGTTGGTTTCAGCACTGTAGCGAACACCCTGCACATACAATGTAAAACATTAGTTTAGGTTAGGAACCCAAGCCTTATTGGCTTGGGTTTCCCAGAGGCATCACACATCATGAATTCAACCCATTGACCCTTAGAGGGTGAGGGTAGCTTAGGTTCCTTATTGTCATCATTATCAGATGTGTGCAATGCTGTTTGTGATAAACAGTTGACCGGCTAGTGGGTTGAATGTTAGGTTCACTAGTTCTTCTAGGTGGGGTTAAAGAACTCCTCTTAGAATACCTAGGTTTTGAATCCTGAGGTTCAATCTTCTTCCAAGGTGTCTGATAGTAAGGACAAAAGAAAGCAATGTGTCCACACCTCCACAGTTGTAGCACGACTGCTATCAACTTTTTGATTAACTTTCTTTGTGGAGATGTGTGTGACACCCTAGTAACATCACTTAGTTTGGTTTTGACTCTGTTTCTTTTGATGTTTTCTCCTGTTAAGAAACTTAACTGTTTTAACATTTTTAACATCTTTTTCCTTTTGGTTAACTGGTTTTTGACATGAAGCTTGTGAAAGATTAACATTAGTAGTCCTTTTAGATTCAGATTTGACTTTTTTTTACTCGGACTTTATATTAACCTTTTCAAATTCTTTTTCCAGATTAACACAAGGCATTTTACCCTTTGCCTTTGAAGTGGCCTCCTTTTGTTTTGTTCCAGATTCAATTGATGAACATGCGAAATGTGGATCACTAACAAGAGGAGTAGACACCACATGATCCTTGATGGGGTTGTTATTTATTGATCTACTCTTAGTGGTCATCAAGGTCTCAGGTGGAGGTGGAACCACTTTATAACCCAAACCCTCCCCGTTGTTTCTTTCTCTCACTAAGTGTTGGACAATGTGTGATGAACTTGTCCAACTATGCAGTATTTGCTTTAATGAGTTTACTTCTACTTCTCAGACTGCCTTTTGCTTCTTAGTGTCTTCTAGGGAGTTAAGATAGTACCTAATGTCATTACCTTGGTTAAATACAACTACTTTAGTTTCCCTAAGCTGTTTAGTCAAAAGGTCTTTCTTTTCTTTGTAACTATGCTCATTTTGTTTTAAAACTCTATTAGCCTCAGTGCACAGTTGCAAATCCTTTATTAAGTTATCATTATGATCAACTAACCTAGCAAATTTCTCATCTATGCTATCTCTAAAAGTATCACAATCAGAACAAGCATGATTTTTAAATAGTTGGTCAGTGGTACTTACCTGAGGAGATTCAGAAGATTTAGCCATCAACGCAGCATCAGATGTCTCTAGTTCTGGTGATTCTGTCTTTGTTGTTGAAATCCCTTCTTCAGGCTTGTAGCTGACCTCAGTTGCAGTTGTCTCTTCAATATTTGACATCGCTATCTCAACTGCAATATCTCCCTCACTCGCGGAATCATCATCTAAATCTTCTACACTGGCAATATTAGATTCCCCTGCAAAGACAAACCGAAAGCTCCAGTCCTGTCCTTCATCATCATTAGCAGTCAAGGCTTTTGGATCCTTGCTTGATGAAGTAGAACTGCTAGCTTGCTTGTCTTGACAAGTGAAGGACGAGAATGGGTTCCCGTTCCCAGTCTTCTTTGGCTTCATACATTCTCTCTTGAAGTGCCCCTTTTCTCCACAGTTAAAACAGTTCACTTTACTCTTGTCAAAGCCAATGTGGTATCCTTAGTAGCAACCAAGTTCTGTCCGGTGTTTTTCACAAACTTCTTCGCCCTCGGACAGCACTAGCTAAGGCCCACATAATGTCCATTCTCTCCAGCTCCATTTCATCCACCTGCTCATAGTCCTCATCTGCCAGATGGCAGTTTCCAATCTTCCCAGCAACAAGTCCATCATAAGAATGAACCACTGCTGCCAAAAGATCCATGTGCTCTCGAGCTACTTCCACAGTCACATTACCGAGGTTCTCGATCTTCAATCTAGTAGTATTCGCTTCAGTTCCAATGGAATGGGTATAGAAGACCCTGACGTTTCTGAACCTGAGGGAGAGACTTGTGAAGGACCAGATGAGCTTGACACAAAAGCAGTCTGAAGAGGTACTCCAGACGTCTTAACTTGAGAAGTGGCATTGTACAAAGCTGGATTCTGAGTGTGCGAAGACTTTTGAGCTCTGTACGTCATCCTAAGTGCTTCTTCTCGCAGCTTTAGAATGAAGTCATTGATATCGAACTTTGCCAGCATCTCAATCTGTCTCAGACTTGACACAAATGAAGCCAACTTTTCCGGCAATCCATCTCCGAAATTTGACACCTTTTCTTCCATGGTAGTAGCAACACCATGTGTATGCAATTCACTCATCAGATGGTACAATCTATCAATAACATTGTCCAAACTCTCGTTTTCCATCGATGAGAAATTGTCAAATTCTTTCATCAGTTCCTTAGCTTTAATTGCCTTCAGTGAAGTATTCCCGTCGTATCTCTTTTCCAGCTCATCCCAAAATTTCTTGGCCTGCTTATTCTCCGAGTACTAGTGGAAAATATCTTTAGGAATAGACTGTGTAATCAATGCATAAACTCTCTTCTCTGCAGTATACTTAACTTTCTGAGCATCAGTCATCCCTCCTAGAGTAAGTTTCACCCCATCTGCTCCCACCGGCATACTATACCCAATCTTGATAGCTTCCCACAAATTTGGATCCACTCCATTGAGGTAGATCTCAAAACGTTGTTTCCAGTGGGGAAACTCATCTAACGTTAAGAGTTTTGGTGGTTTATTATGATTCCCCACTTCACTCTCAAGCAACAGTATGTTCTGGATCCTTGAATCCTTGCCGACATTAAACGCTAACATTTGATCTTCCATTTCATTAACTTTTAAGTGTACTAACAAACTGTCAAACTGGTGCAACTGGGTGATGCGAATGGGCTATCCGTGCGAATGAACTATGTGATTGGTTCAATCGTGCGGCTAAACTAAGCGATTTGTTAAGTCGTGCGAATGAAGCTGATGCGTATGAACACTGCGAACGGATGGTTCAGTCGTACGAATAGAGATGCGACTCGGTCCAATCATGCGTCTGGTGTATGTGAATGAAGTCCAGCCGTGCGAATGGCTCACTTGTGCGACTGAAGCTGCTGTTTTGCGAAAATTTCTAGGTTAAACGTGTTTTAGCGGTAAAAATTCGAAATTTCGCAAACCCTAATCGCCTAAGGCCGTAGAAACCGAAACTTGATGAGCAGGGAACGCCCAAGACAACTTTTGACACAAAAGATTGCGTTTTTTAGTGTAAAAACACAAACTTTTTATCAATCTTGATTGAATCATACGTAATCAAGAGCCAAAGCTCTCATACCACTTGTTAGGACCTGGTATTTGAATGAAATACCAAATGATTAACGTGTAAACCAAACCAAATAGTGCGGAATCCTATTTGATTGGCGATCCAATCAGCGAGAACGCACGTAGAATCAATAAAGTATTGAATCAAACGTTAAGAACGATTAGGAATCGATCTACAGTGTTCTATGAACTTGGAGTATCAACTTGGAGGCTTCTGGACGGCTAGGGTACGTCTGGAGTCGAAATAGAATGAATGCTCTCGTTCTTCCACGAATTGGGTTGTATTTATAGGTTAGTATTGTTCATTCGTGCGACTGAACCATTAGTAAGGTTCAGTCGTGCAATTGAACCATGCGGTGATTGATTCGCATGACTGAGTGTTCAGTCGTGCGACTGAGCCAGTCTTATGTTACAATCATACGACTGATCCACTCTCTTGGTTTAGTCATGCGACTGACTCATTCGTATGAAGTTATTCATGCGTATGGTCCATTCGCATGTGCCATTCGCATAAGAACTTCATTTTGTTAAGGTTGAATGTATTAATTAATATAACCTTATGTGTAACAATTCAAACAACCACAAACCTAATTAACCAATTCAACATCGACTCATTAATGAAATATTAAACATTATAAATAATGAACAAACAATATCATTTCATTAATCATTCCAAGCATTACCTCAGAATCAGATAAACAATATCTATTACATTCATATAATGATCTAGGGACATACATTTATCAACAAACACAATAGATCAATAGACCTCGTTGGTGATGTCAAGTTCAAACTAAGTTGTTCAACAAGCTATGGGTTATCATCTTATCCCTAGTTAACACAATCAACGAAGTTCCAATAAGGGGTTACGAGCAAAATAAACGCCACAAATGTGTGCGGAAGACCATAAAAAATGAGCAAAGCACTTGAAAATTGCAAAATGCAATCAAGCTAATAACCCATGTTATTGGTGCGATCAGTGCAAAAAGAAAATGAATTCTGTTGTTGTTGTTGGCATATAGTGACTCGGATTACGGTGGTTGCAAAATGAACTATAAGTCAACAACAGTAGGATGTTAATTCTTTGGGAGGAGATTCGTGAACTGGCTGTGTCAGAAGCAGGCCTCGGTTGCTCTGTCAACCTATGAAGCCTAATATGTTGCTGCTGCAAGTTACTGTTCACAAATAATCTGGATTCAACAACAAATGCGGGATTAAGGTTTGCAATTCTCTAATACTCCTATATATGTTGATAACTCTACTGCGATAGCTGTAACTAAAAATCCAGTCCAACATCCTAAAACCAATCACATCGGGATTTACTATCATTTTATACGTAATTGCTTTGAAAAGCATTTAATCAATGTGGTTAAAATTAATACGGATTTTCAACGCGCCGACGTCTGTAGAAAAGCTTTTGATAAACTGAGATTTCTATGTCTCTTAGAGGTTAATGGTGTGAAAAAGAAAAGTGATGTAATCTCAGAACATGAAAACGTGTAGTCCGACACTGTGTTTTATATTTAATTTTTTTTTATTTCTTGTCTTATAAAATTCAAAAACTACAAAAAAAATTTCGGTTTTAGAATTTTAGGGGGAGAATAGGTGTTAATTTTAGTTGTTCTAATTTGAGTACAAAAAAACAAGGGAGGAGGACAAGCTAGCTGATAGAAATGACATCGTATCTGTGATACCGATTCAACGAATATGGATAATGATAGTACACAGGAACAAAGAATTTTGGACTTTAAATGATTTAAATTGAATTAGATGCGAATTCAAAGTATAAGTCTGAGAATTCTGAGCAATATAACAGGAAAAATGACAGTAAAGCTAGCTGCTACTAACGTAACATGGAGAAAGTAGACGTAGAGGTTCTTAGATCATCTGATGATATGTCGATAGATTCAACACAATAGATCAATAGACCTCGTTGGTGATGTCAAGTTCAAACTAAGTTGTTCACAAGCTGTGGGATATCAACTTATCCCTAGTTAACACAATCAAGAAGTTCCAATAAGGGGTGACCACCAAAATAAATGCCACAAATGTGTGCGGATGACCATATAAATGAGCAAAGCACTTGAAAATTGCAAAATGCAATCAAGCTAATAACCCATGTTGTTTGTGCAATGAGTGCAAAAAGAAAAGAAAACTGCTCAAACAAGAAGATAGGTTATGTGCCTCTCTGTTCTGCGGTGGCACTGACATGATGATAAGCATAACCAAAATATTCCAGAATTCATTGTTATTTGCGCCTCTCTGCTATGTGGTGGCACTGACCTGAGGCTTAGCATCTGTTTGAAAGCTCTAGAATAGTTTCTTCTTGAATCCTACCCGTAGACCGCTAAAAAATCTCCTGAGGAACGTTGATTACCATATAAGCGTGGGATCCACAAATGCTTGTTTTCATAGTTAAACCTAATGTATCACCAATCAATGTCAAAAGTTTGTGTATGGATTTAAATGGAAAAGTATACTGACAATCATCGTGGCGGTAATTCTTGAAAGTCCAAATCAATGTGTGCATCTTATAGTTATAATATGATTTCCTAAACTTGCGAATGACTCTTGATGGAAACAAAAATCTAGCATCAAAAGATTTTGGTAACATATCCTGAATGATTTGATTACCTGTATGATTCAATAATATATCGTTCCAGTTATGTTCACAATAACTTGATGCTGTATTGTTCTAGAAAGAAATCTTCTAGATATCTATCTTAATATTTCCACCTCACACAAAATCATAAAAATACGTTCAGCTTTATCTTTTAGTAATAATTGTTTTATTTTGTTTCAATTTTTAGTCAAATTTAGTTTTAGTCGTGGGACTATATAGTGGAATTTTATCTTAGATTTAATCACTTAAAAGGGTCACGTCTGAGGTGACCACATGTGTTTTCAAATGTCAAATAGGTCACGTCTGAGGTGACAAAATGTTTTACTGTTAAAAGGATCACGTCTGATGTGATAAAATGTTTCTAAAGTTAAAAACGATCATGTCTGAGATGATCGAATGCTTGTAATGTTTTACCAAGTGTTAAAAGAGATAAATGTAAAATGTTCATAGAGTCAAAATTATAAGAATGAGCCTAATCACACCACTAAGCCACACGTATGGCCTTGACGTGCGATTGGACCATTAGCATGGCTAAATTCATGCGATTGGATCATCAGAATGAACCAATTGCACGAATGGAAGCAACTGAATGGGGTTCTCGCACGACCGAAACCTAGTCGCACGATTGAAGGTGACCGATTGAGTCAGTCGCACGACTGAGACTCAATCACACGAACTAGCTATGCGATTAAGTCCAGTCGCATGACTGGAGAAAACCCCAGTATAAATAGAGGGGGAGTCGGTCACAAACCCTATTCATCCCCAATCGCTCTTGTTTATCGCACGACTTAACGAAAATCTGCCCGCTTTTCGTCTGATTGCTCTCAACTGCTATTTGTTGGGTTCTAACGATATCAAGCGATTGTCCAGGTAACGCGCGATGTTCCATTCCAAAGATTCAACAATCTATGTCCACGACACTCGAATATATGCCCTAAAACTAACTGAGACTAGTTTGACCAATAAACTGATAAGACTAAGTTAAATGTTAAAATAAAGGTTATTAGGAGCTATGTTGGGTGTTTGCGATACTAATGAGCCATACCATGACGTCTAACACTACGATTTGCTCAAAATTTGAATTTGAATGAACCAACAATCTGTCATGCGAATGGGCGCCCTGATGAACTTCAATCCCATGACTGAACTGGGTGAATGACTCAATCACACGACTGAGATGGGCAAATGGCACAATCACACGACTGAACAATGCAAATGAGTTCAGTCGCATGACTGATTCAACCGCTTGGTAGAGCATACGACTAAGCCCAGTCGCATGCTCAGTCATGCATATGAGCTCAATCGCACAACTAAACCTCAGTCGGACGACTAAACCTGAGTTGCAAAGTTCATTCGCACGACAAAACAGAAAGATTCAAGTTAAGAAATTCAAATGGTTATTCATTTACACACTCTAATGTTTATCTATATTGTGTAACAAATGATGAGTCACTGGACCATGAGCACTAAGCACAACATATGTGCTCACCTAGATTTGACTTCCAGGAATGCTGCAGGGTTTTCACGCACCATCACATTCCTACGGAGATCTAGGATATTTCGAGCCATCTCGACACCATGTACTCCTCATCGCATAGTCCAACAGGCTTTCTGTGAAAGCGCTGTTGCGGATAGGTCCTCTAAGCCCCATTGCATCAGGAGCTCGATATTTAGCCATACCATTGACATCACAAAGGATGATCTCAGGACTGTTTAGAGTTCGGAGATGACACTGATTACCCACACGATTACATCCACTTACGGTCTGAGGCTGCTTTCTAAGGGCTAAGTACAATTGGGACATCAATGCAGGTGTGCTCAACAAGAGCAACCTATGGCCCCAGTTTAAGTACCTCGCCATTTGCTGCTAAAGTTCATAGCTTCGCGTAAGGGAGGGTTCGATGAGCTACCCGATCGGATCCAAAATGCTTACGTGGCGTGGGTGCTGAACCACCCGTTCAGCTTCTCTAGGATGATCTTCACCTATGTTGTGGAGAACATTGAGGGGAAGGGGAAAGAAGGGTTTTGTATGTGCCATCAATTTATTCAGATGATCATTCATCAGAAGCTACCGTCGCTACCTAGAGAGATGGAGGACGCAGTAGTGCTTTAGGTGATGGACGATACCACTTGCACCGCATGAAGGTGTACAGGGGGAAGCAGGTGAAGCCCCTTGTCAGGAGATGTTCGGGCATCTGGCCCAAGATGATTATGTGGTGCCCAATAGGAGGAAGTGGCACCATGAGGATAGTGATTCGGTTGTCGAGCAGATTGTGCTCCCGGATGATGACTCCGACGATGATGATAGTGGTGATGATGGAGATGCAGGGCCCGCCAATCGAGGGCCCCCACTACTGATATAGAATCTCAATCATCCACCCAAGGTGGAGCAGAGTCAGCTGGTTTTCATGAGGACTTTCGTCCTGATGAGGAGGAGGAGACAGACGAGGAGCCTTTGATTCGTACTATGGGGAGCAGGGTGGTTGCCACCAAATGAGGTGTTCGGGAGGTTGGAGAATGCCCTAGCGAGTCTGAGGAGACTACTGCACATCCCACTTATGCCCCTGATCAGCCTAGCACTAAGAGGAGGAGGATTACACCCACCACTACCACCATTCCACCCACCTCCACTACCTCTACCACAGCCACCACTACCACCATTCCACCCACCACCACTACTACCACCCCACCCACCATTACTACCACACCTCCACCTGTCACCACTATAACCACACCTCCACTTGTCACCAGTATAACTACCCTTTCATCATCCATACATATCCCACCACCCATCTACTTTACATCCACTACCACCACCACCACTCATGGAGCTAGGACCTCATCATAGGTCTCACCTACTTTTGGATCCTCTTTCCCATCCGTTGTGTTGGAGGACCAGCTGGCTAACCTGAACCGCTTAGTATTGAAGATGCTGGCGACAGATGAGCAGAGAGCCACTCAGATGCTTTGGATTGTATACACGTAAATCAGTTAGTACTCCATCCGTATACGGTCGTAACAGATTGTAAGCCAGCCCAGATACCTATACCAAGATATCACGATCTCTCTCCTGACTATGAGGGGGAGGATACTAATCAGCATCAGTACAAGGAAATTATTGGATCTTTGATGTATCTCACTACAATCGGACTTGATATTATGTTTTCCACTTGCATCTGATATCAGGTCGGTCCTAAGGTGTCCCACGTAATTGATTTCAAGAGAACACAAAAATACGTTAAAGGACCTCCAAAACTAGGTCTTTGGTATTTTAGGAATAAGAATTATAATCTATATGTGTGGGTCCAAATGATCGAATTACAGTAAAAATTAATTAGGAGAATCGTTCAATACCAAAACCAAACACATACTAGAAACAATTGATGATGAAGAATAGACCAGATAGTATTCCAAAGTAGACAATCAAATCCAATACCGCATAACAAAATATAATCTCAATAATACTTTCAGTGAATTTCCAGATTACAAAACATATTTGCAACAATAATCAGACGAATTAAGGTTTTTGCAAGGTTCTCTACAATGAAAGAAATAAATTCTCTAAATAGAGTTGATAGTTTTGCTAACAGTTTTGGTGTCAGCGAAACTATCATGCTAAATCTCAGTTTCGCCCGGTTGAGAAACACAGTTTCGTCGGGTGAAATTGACAACTGACTATGAATGAAACTATAGTAGTAAACTAACATTTGACCTATTACATATAAATGTAAACAATAAGTAAACTAAGGTGATTCTATCCTAATCATGATCTGCAATACTCCCATAGGTTGGACCTCACCGACTAGATTATCTTCATTTGCAACACCAGCTCCAGTTTCTTCAGCAGCCACATATCTTCCTTATGCCTCAGCTACTGCTATAACATCATCGTGAGAAACTTTAGCCAATGATTCTTCTTGGCTGGATCCTTCTGTAGTAGATTCCTCGGCACGTGCGCTTGCCTGCTTAAAGTGTCTCATCAAATCCCGCATGTCCATCCTTACCTCATATTCCTCATGAATTTTCTAGGCTAGCTCTCTCACTTCTGCCCTAACCCCTCCCACCTTGTTGGCAACTATCATAAAGAGGCTTGCCTCTTTTAACGTTTTAGCTCCTGCCATAGTTTTTATGTTGTTTTGACAGAATCAGTGATCACAAGTTTGATGTATCAGAATACAAAGCAGCGGAATACAAACTAGAAATTGACAAATTGTAGCAAACAATCGATACTTGTAAGCATTAAGATCGCATACGGTTATAGGGAGAGAATATGTATTTCTGATTTCTAGGAATGTTTATAGATGTAGAATATTTCTAATCAAATCAATCATTCATTCCATTCATTCACTCATTCCTCACCGATTACAATAGGTTGTCACTCCTTATATAGAGTGCAACAATCACTGCTGTCATCACGGAAAGTGACAACTGGCAGATCCAATACAAAAATAACTAATTCTTAACAAACTACTGAAATGTTCACAACTACTGAGAACATATCAGCATGTTAAGTACAAAATATAAAACTACTGAAACTACAACGACTGAAGAACAAGCTCTTCAGTCGTTTTACAAAACTACCGAAACATAGAAAAAGAAATAAAACTACTGATATCACAACTACTGAAGAAGTACTCTTCAGCAGTTGTGACAACTACTGAGGCTTCAGTACTTGATCTTCAGACTTTGACCTTCAGGTGTTTCATCAGCTGATGACTTCAGTAGATATCATCAGCTGATGTCTTCAGTCTTTGTCTTCAGACCTTGTACATCAGTTGTTGATCTTCAGCACTTGTGAACTCTTCAGCTGTTGTACTTCAGTACTTTGGTCTTTCAGCTTCAGCACTTGTGTTCTTCAGCTGTTGTACTTCAGCACTTTGGTTCTTCAGCTGTTAAGGTCTTCAGCACTTGATCTTCAGCTGTTGAAGTCTTCAGCACTTGTCAAACTACTGATGAGGCTTTTAGCAGTTGTTGTGATACCATGTGGGACTTAGAGGTTTTCTGATCTTGGCTCATTGGTTCTTTTGGTCCAACAAACTCCCCCTGAACCAATGCAGCCAAAACCTCTAACTTATTTATTCTCCCACTTATTGATGGCAAAATGTTGGTCTTTTTCCTTCTTGATCAGTAGAGAAGATGACCCATGTAAGCTCCAGCCTGGGAAGAAATCTCAAATATTTGTTTGGCAGAGTATGAATGGGAACTCTGTTTTGGGGAACTGGACACAGAGTTGTTATCCCATTCATGAGATTTACTTCCCCGTAATGAGTCTGTATGACTCACGAACATAGGCCTCAAGGAGAACAACTTGTTCCTCCTGAGAGAGTTCTTCTGCTCCTCCTTCGAAGAAGAACTCTGGACCATAGTACTCTGATAAGTACTTCATGGTCCTGCCATTTTTCAGCTCCACCGTAGTTACCTCCCTATATACAAATTCATCAGGATGGTTGCCTTCAAGGAGTAACTGGAGCTCATTCTTCTGGATGTCTTCAAGCTTTTTATATAACAACCCCTTCTTCATCTTGTTTTCTAGTAAGGCTTGAGGGGTCTTCTTTGCTTGGTGAGCTTTCTTGAATTCATCAATGATTTCCCAAGATGAGACTACAACGGCCAACATGATGGTAGACTCTATTGTTTTTCGTACCTGGCCGTTGTATCTGTGTGGATAGTTCTTTTATGGATTCTAGAACTCACCCTGGGGTCTGGCCATACTCTCACTCTCTCCTTCTGATACTGAAAGGTGTGCCTGAGAGTGTACAGCCTTTGAGCATGCCCTTTCATGGCTTGAATAGATGATGACTGAGGAAATTCCTTGTCAACCATCTTCAACTTGCTCATCGTGTTGTTTCTGCTGTTCTTCTTCTTCTATGTTGACTCTGACCATTTCCCTTTGAGAGTCAGGTGTGATCATGGGTTGACTTTGGGGTTTTGGTAGCTTCAGACAGCAGAGAGTGGCAGACTATCATCTTCATCCTCTTCTTCTTCTTCTTCTTCCATCCTCAGCACCCTTCTCCTCCTTCTGGGTACATCACTGGATGATGGTTGGGTGGTGAAGGAATTGGTTTTGAAGAATGAGGATGTTTGGATTTTGCTTAGAGGTTGGTTGGGAGATTTGAGGGATAAGATCTGTTTGAGTGGGTGGAAGGGAAGGTTGATCTAGCATCCTTGTAGTTAGTTTCGCCTTTGTGAGTTTAGCCATCTCTAACCTTTTACCAGCCCCAGCCTCATCAAGGGCTTCCACAATAATCCCTTTGTTGAATTGCTCAGACAGACAGATTCTGGTGGCTATAGCCAGAATGCTGTCCCTGGTCCATGCGCGGATCTCCATTAATGATCTTCCCAAGTATTTTGCAATAAAGCAGATCATTATTTCCAATCTCTCTTTCTCAAGAGCATCATACCCTGCCCATCGGGTTGTATCTCTTGTACTTCTAACCTTCTGATCTCACTATCCAGTGTGGCTGTGTCAAACCCCTGCCTGAAGAGTTGTTCAATTATTTTATCCATGGATCGGCTGTGTGTGGTGTCAGCTTCTTTGACCAGCTCCTCCAAGGATTTGTCTTCAGCAGTGTGATCATCAGCACTTCTCTTTCGCTTGTAAGTGAGCAGAGGTTGCTTTTCTTTTTCCTCCTCTTGGGCTTGCTTCTCTCCCTTCTTCTCCTCTGTTATTTTCCTCTTCTTTTCTTTCACTGCAGTACTCTCCCCCTTTTTGGTTGCATTGGAGGAAGGAATTTGTACCGCAGAAAGAGTCTTTTGGACAGTAGCATCAACCAAGGGCTGTAATGTTAAGGAATTTTGGAGTACAGCACCTATTTGCTCAGGAGGGTTCTGTTCCTGAGAAGTAGGGCCTAAAGCAGAGGCAGGTGGTTGATTTTGGGGTGGCTCGGTGTTTGGGAAACCTTCAAGGGAAGGTGCCATCTGTGGGTGGATAGAGGCAGATGGTCTTTCTCCTTGTGAGAGTTGGTCAAGTAGGTTTTGCAGCCTACTGACTTTCTCTTCAAGGATTGTGTTCTGGGCAAGAACATCATAGAAGAAGCCCAGGTCATCATCAACCGAAGCTGAATCAGCTGACCTCCTGCTTAGTGCAGGATTTACATGCACTGGGTGTAGACCAGTTGGTGCATGTGCCCCTTGTGCTTGGTACTCGGGACTTCCAGCCTCAGGACAATGTCCATCATCCGCTGTTGCCTCTAGGGAGGTCTTAGCAATGTTACCAGCCTCACTCTGGTCATGTGCTGAGTCAGAGGAGGTGGCAGCCTCACTAGATATTCTAAGCTCCTTGTCTACACCAGGAGATAGAATTGGGAAACCCCTGTGCTGTGGGTTCTCAGGTGCACTATGTTCCTCCCCCTCAATTGTAGAGGTATTCCCAGTAGTAAGTGGTTTCTGGGAGGGGGTGAGGAGTGCAGTGAGTCAGCACTTGTGCAACTATTAAAGTTGGGCTGTGAGGGGCGTTTGTTTGGGGTGAGGGGATAGAAGCAGTGTGCATCTGGGGAGGATGGTGCTCTTCAATGGCAATCTCCTCAAGTGAGTAAGATCCCAGATAAGTAGCTGCCCCTTGGGGAGTTGCTGCAGGCTCCTGTTGAGAGGAAGCCTGAGCGGCTGTGCTGGAGGAGTCATTGTATCCACTAGGGGGTTGGACTAGTGGATATATCCTGCGTTTGTGTTGCAGGGGCATCCTCAGGGGACTCAATTCCCTGAGTAGCCTTTTGGGTTTCTTTTTGGTGGGTTTGGTAGGGACTTTGGATTTGGAGGTGGTGGCTGTGGTTTCCAGCTGCGTGGGTTTTCGCAGCTTGGCAGCCATTTTTAGTGTCCGGTCAGAGTTGTGCCGGGAGTATTCTTCGGCAGAACAGCCGTAGCAGGGACTCCCAAGCCAACAAGTCCCTCAGCATTAAGCTGGTCTGTAATAATGGCCATTATGAACCGTGGATAGAGTATCCAACGGTTGGCAGTTAGTTTTTGAGCCATATCTTTGAGCTCTGAAAATATTAATTTTGAAAAGTTTAGTGGTTGTTGCTCAAGGATAGAATACATTACCTGCTGCCATTTGGTGGACATTTGATCCCAAGACGATGTCTTAGGGGCCAAACATACATTTACCATGTGAAAAATCAGGCGCTCAGCATCATTAAAGTGTTTCTTCATGATGGTGGTGGCACTGAGATCGCCTTGATATCCATGCTGAGCAAAGGATAGATCTATGGTGCCCTTCGGATATCCAGCAGGAGAAGTAGCATCATTCAGTTGAAGAATTTTACGGATTGTTGCAGGAGTAATGACTACTTCTTTGTTGTTGACGACTGACCGGAGGGATGGTGTGTTGCTCTCCTCTCAGTGGTAACAGTAACGTTCATCCAAAATTGTTCAAGGATTTGGCAGGTAAGACGGGGTTCAGAAGAAATGCCTTGTTGTATTGGGACTGAACCATAAGATCGATAGCAGTATCGAACTTAGTCCAGATCGGCGATTTAGTGAGGTAGGCAACACAGTTGTGTCGCGGTTTATTTGCATAGACGCCATGGAGAAGAGGGAAGTTGGAGAGGAACGTTAGGTTTGAAGAAGATGAAGCATGGAGAGCTCAGGTTAGGGGTATTTATAGGGTACGGGTAAGGAAACGACTGAAGGATGTGGTGTTAGTCATCAGTAGTTTTAAACGACCGTTGACATGGTATTATCCTTTCAGACGTTGAAACAGCTGAAGTCGTCGTGTTAGGCATCAGTAGTTTAGAAAACTACTGAAGACCGTGGTTTTGACTTCAGATGATTGAAACAACTGAGGACTTGGTGTTTGTCATCAGTAGTTATGAAACTACTGAAGACAGTGGTTTTGTCATCAGTTGTTGTAAACAACTGAAGACTTGGTATTAGTCATCAGTAGTTTTAAAACTACTGAAGACGTGGTTTTGCTTCGGTTGTTTAGAATGAAACAGCAGTTGTACAAACGACTGAAGAGAAAGTTCTCTTCAGCTATTTTCGTCAATTCTTAGCTTTTCAGCTGTTTCAAACTGTCCTCAACACATTCATCAGTCTTTTTGGCTGATTTCAGTTGTTTCATAGGACATCAGTACTTATCTGTTTTACTGATTGCAGTAGTTGTAACTGCATCAGTAGTTGTAACTACATCAGTAGTTTAGAACAGATGAAGTACTTCAGTACTTGTGAGACATTTAGCCTTCAGTAGTTATAAAACTACTGAGGTAAAAGAGCTCATGAGTACTTATATGTGACATAGGTACTCATGATCATCAGTATGAATTACTGAGATCATCAGTAGTTGTCACTTATTCTAGTTGCAGCATACCAAGCCTTAACACCAGGTTTTGGAAAGTTGAACTATCCAAAGGCTTAGTAAAAATGTCTGCAAGCTCATCAGCACTAGACACAAACTTAGGATCAATCAGACCTTTTTCAAAACAATCCCTTATAAAATGATGTCTGATCTCTATATGTTTGGTCCTAGAGTGCTGGACTGGATTTTTGACAATACAAAGAGCTGAAGCACTATCCATTAACATGGAGTCTTAGTCTCTGTAATGCCATAATCCAAAAGTTGGTTTTGAAGCCAGAGTACCTGAGATGTACAGCTTGCAGCAGCAATGTACTCTGCTTCAGCAGTGGATGTAGCAACTGAGGTTTGTTTCTTGCTCTGCCAAGAAATCAAGCAGTTGCCTAGGAATTGACATCCACCAGAAGTTGATTTCCTAGTCAACTTACCCTACATAGTCACTGTCAGAAAAAGCAACTAATTTACCAGAATGTCCGTAGAATACCATAACCTAGAGATGGAGTGCCTTGTAGATATCTAAAGATCCTCTTGACTGCAATCAGATGAGACTCTTTAGGTGCAGCCTGAAATCTAGCACAAACACATGTAGCAAACATATATCTGGTCTAGAAGCTGTTAATACATCAAGGACCCAATCATACATCTGTAAAGTGTTTCATCAACCACTTTACTTTCTGATCTGAGTCCAGTTGTGTGGTGCTGCTCATGGGAGTAGAACAGGGCTTACAGTTTTGTAAATCAAACTTTTGCAAAAGATCTTTTGTATATTTGGACTGATGAATAAAAATTCCATCAGCCTTTTGTTTGATTTGCAACCCCAGAAAGAACTGTAATTCTCCCATGGCACTCATTTCAAACTTCTGTGCATCAACTTTGTAAGGCATCACACAACTTTGGATCAGAGGATGCAAAAATGATATCATCTACATAAATTTGAACAAGTAGATTATGCTGCCAGCTTTCTTAATGAATAAAGTCTTGTCTATGGAGCCTCTAGTGAAATTGTTTTCCAGAAGAAAGTTTGATAATGTCTCATACCAGGCTCTGGGAGCTTGTTTTAACCCATAAAGAGCTTTATCAAGCTTATACACCCAATTAGGATGTTTATTGTCCTCAAAGCCTGGAGGTTGACATACATAAACCTCTTCTTTAACTTTTCCATACAAAAATGCACTTTTGACATCCATTTGAAAGACTTTAAGGTTTGATAAGCAGCATAAGCTAAAAACAATCGAATTGCTTCCAGTCTGGCTACAGGGGCAAAGGTTTCATCATAATCAATACCTCTTCTTGTGCAAACCCCTGAACAACCAGTCTGGCCTTGTTCTTAACAATAAGCCCATTTTCGTCGTTTTGTTCCTAAACACCATTTAGTGCCGATTGCACACTTACCTGGAGGTAGAGGAACCAGTTCCCAACTTGCTGTTACTTGAACTGAAGAAGCTCAAGCTGCATGGCATCAACCCATCCATTGTCCTTTAAAGCAATGTGATAATTCTTTGGCTCTTGCTGACTGATGAAGAGCATAGAAGCTAAATTTGACAATTGACTTCTTGTTGATACTCCAGCAGTGATATCACCAATGATTTGAGACATAGGGTGATTCTTCAGATCTTGATACACAATCGATCTGTGCAAGTGTTTGTAGCCGGTTCAGCAGCAACAGATGGTGATGGTGTAATCATTTCCTTGAAACCAATCAGTGGATGGTAATTCAAAGGAAGTTGAATTCGAAGAAATCTCATCAGCATTTGTTGTGGATGGTGCTACTGGCGCTACAGGAACATCAGGTCTAGCTGAGTCAGGCAGCTGATCACTAAACCTGAAGAGGTGAGTACTGCAATCATCATCATCATCAGCAGTACACGAGGTGGTGAACTGTTGACAGGAGCAACAGCAGGAGTTTGATAAGGAACATATTGCAGTATGTCCAAATCAAATAATTCCACAGGACTTTGTGGAATCTTGTCCTTTGGAGATTCATTAAACTTAACATGTAGAGTTTCTTCAACCATCTTGTTCTGCAGTTGAAGACTCTGTATGCCTTGCAAGTAGATGAATAACCAACAAAGTATCCTGCATCCACCTTAGGATCAAATTTGTGGAGTTGATCCTTTGTGTTGAGAATAAACAGGACACCCAAATGCTTTGAAAAATGAAATCAGAGGAGCCAAATGATGGAGAACTTCATATGGAGTCTTCATCAACCTTGATTTACTAAAACTCTATTTTGCACATAACAAGCTGTGTTGAACATTCGGCCCAAAGGTCATGGCAAACCTGAGTCAGCCAGCATGGACCTTGCAGCTTCAATGAGGGTCCTGTTCTTTCTCTCCACTACTCCATTTTGTTCTGGAGTCCTTGGAATGCTGAACTGCCTTTTGATTCCCTTTGAAAGATAGAAGTCATCAAGTGTATGATTTCTGAACTCAGTTCCATTATCACTCCTAATACACTTGACTGGAAGGGAATACTGCTTCTCAATGTACAGCACAAAGTGGATAATCTTCTGAGTAGCCTCATCCTTTGAATGTAGAAAGAAAGTCCATACAAATCTGGAGTAATCATCCACAATTACCAGACAGTATTTCTTCTTTGCCATGCTCATTACTCTCACAGGACCAAATAGATCCATATGCAGTAATTGCAAGCAGGCAGTGGACTTGGACACTTCAATAGGAGGGAATGAGACTTTGTGCTGTTTTCCTTTTAAACAAGCAGTGCAGGTTTCATCACAGTGGAACTCCTTTATTGGTAAGCCTCTGACTAAACTATTGTGGCTAAGCTGATTCATGTTTTTGAGATTAACATGACCAAGCCTCCTGTGCCACAGTTTAGATTCTTGAGAAGAGGCTTTGGAAAATAGGCAAGGATTGCCTTTGAGATCTATCTTCTTAAGAGATCTAAGGCATACACTCTTCCTGTCCTGTGGGCTTCAGGAGAGTGTGATCATCCAACACCTTGTCAATCAAGTGCAAAACTTTGGATGACAGAATCCTACAGTTTTGACTTGTGAAAAGGGCAACATGCCCTTTATCACACATTTGACTGACACTCAAGAGGTTGTACTTGAGATTTTCCACATGATTAACATCATCAAATTGATTTCTCCATTGGAGACAAAGCCCTTACCGATGATGTAACCCCTAGCATCATTGCCAAAAGAGACAAATCCTTCTTTCCTTGAGAGTAGTCATGAAGAAGAGAGATGTCCCAGTCATGTGCATAGATCCCCACTGTCTACATACCAGATGCTACTTTGGCATGGTGAAGAACCCTGCAATAATAAACAATCAGTTAGTTTTAGAGACCCAAACCTTTTGGTTTTGGGCCTGGTCTCATCAATAGATGGTAAACTAACATGTTTTTTGTAACAACAGCCTGAGAAGAAGAAGATGGTGTAGAAGAGGAGTCCTTTGGCTTAGACCTCCTTTTCTGTGGTTTCAACATAGGAGAATCTAGTTGGTTAACTCTACCCAACAGATGTTGTACCATCATCACCAGCTGTGTCTGATTTTGGATAAAGCTTTCAGCTCATCAGACACATTGCTAGTGGAGTTAGATAAGGTCCTATGTTGCACCTTCTTCTTTTGAGCACCCTCAGCTCACCTGTTTAACTCCTTCCTTTTTGGATTTCTTTAAGGACTTAAGGTTTACAGGATTTGATGTTGCTGATACAAATGTGGTCTCAAACTCAGTTTTCATTTTTACCATTTTCATTAATTTCTTCTTTTTGTTTGAGTTGGAACCTCTTTTGTACCAACAATCATGTGTAAGATGATTGAACAAACCACATACTTCACATGGTTTCTTCTTATCTTAGGTTGATCATCAACTAAAGATGGTGAAGCAACAGAAGACTTGTTCTTCAATGCTTTGGAAGCATTGGTTGCTTTCTTGACTACTCTTTAGTAGTCTTCAAACTCTTTCTACTACCAGTTTCTTCTCTTCAGTACTGACAGCAGTTGAAGTTTGAACTTCAGGTGTTAAATCCTGCTCTCCAGTCCTTTCAGGACCTTCAGGATTAACTCCTGAGTTGATCAACCTATGATCATGTGAATGTCAGCATTTGGACCATCAACATCAGCTGATAGGTTCAAAGAGGGCTTGATGCTGACTGCTACTTCTGATTGTGCTGTATCAGAAGGTAGATCACATGATGTTGAGGATTGGTTATCACTCTCACCATCAGATTCTACCTCTGCTCTTGGGGTAAAATCTGTAGGTGGAGCAGTGTGATTGTAGCCAATTCCAAACTTCACATTTGAAGCAGATTGCTTACTAAGAAGCATTTCAAAACCTTTGCATGATTGTACCCATCTATCACACTCGACCTGGGTAACTGCGAGGTTTCTTTGAGATCTGTACTTCTCTAGAAGTACATCTCTCTAGCCTTATCATCAATTATTTGGCAATTCAGTTTATAAACCTCATCAGTTTTATCTTTGAGCACAAACTCAACTCAGCTTTGTTTTTGGAAATTATTTGTTCTAGCTCAATGTTCTTATTAATTAAAGCTACATTTGCTTCTCTAATGAAGCAAATGCTCTATGCATGGTTCAGAACATAATTTGGCTTTTGCCTCAGAGGATACCTGTGATACCTGAGGTGTAGAGGCATTGGAAAATGAAGTATCAGCAGACTCCAAAGCCATAAGAGCTAGATTCCCAAAGGGACTGTCACCA
>CM046450.1:76045243-76047743 GCA_025506515.1 Flaveria trinervia | reverse complement strand
ATATATACATAAATACATACAATATATATATACACACATATATATATATACACATACATATATATATATATACATATATATATATACATTCATACATACATATATATGTATGTATGTATAATATGTGTGTGTATATATATATATATACATACATACATACATAAATATATATACATAGGGGAAGGATCAAATGAGAACTAGCTTTTTGTGACAAGTCTAGGAACCAATTTCAATCACTAGTTCTCAATGGCAAAATTGTAATTAACAAAAACATATTTAAAAAATTTATAAATCAAAAATTAACATAAAAATAAAAAAATAAAAACATAAAAATGTTCCCCTACTTTTCCTCTTTAATAAACAAAAATTAAAAAAATTATAAAAAATAAAAAAAAAATCTGTTTTTTTAGCGAAATTCGTTTTACACATGTATAATATTGGATTACACATGTGTAACACGAGATTTACATATATGTAAACACGGATGTACGATTTTTTTTGAAAAGTATCTATGTTGGATCTAGAAAGGCTGGTGCAACAATTCAGACACTTTGAATGAGGAAGAAAAGAAGTTAAGGAGAAGGCTGGTGACTCTACTGAATACCAAGAAAAGCGACCGGGTGCCAAGACAACCTCTTGCACCTAGAAAGAAGATCATCTGGTGGAGGTTCGAAGATTCTTCTCACAACTTTGTTGTTGAAAGAGAGAATGGAGAGCTCAACAGGCTGAGTGCCTCATCTCTGCTACACTTAAGCAGATTTGATATTGTTGAGTTAGCAGAGAAGACATTCTCCAACCCTTCAAACTCTGATGTAGCTGCCCATATCAGAAATCATCTAGGCAGCCTTCATATGGCCGAGCTAACTGCTAGAAGCAAGGTTGAAGCAAAGTTGAAACTGAGTTGAAACTGAGAGAGGAGGAGGAAAGGAAGGGATCAGCAACCAAAGGCAAAGCCTTTTTACAAATGGTTGAAGGTCCTAAACTAGAATCCATAGTTAGATGGGAGTATGAATATAACTCCCATCAACTAACTCTTTTCAGGAGGACACAACAAAGGGTACATGTCATTCAGAGTGATAGACTGGATCTCCTATCCACCAATGACTTGTACAAGATTCTCAGCATCACTTTAGGGAAGAACAAAGAGACAAACAAATATCTTTTGTCCCTGGTGTTGAAAGCTTTAAGAAGCAGAAATAAGTGAGGTTTTGGTAGCATCAGCCTAGGGGGAGTTTGTTGGATCTAAAAAGGCTGGTGCAACCAAAACCAAGTCACTTAGAAGATTTTGGTACAACAAATAAAGGACTTCCGAAACTAAGTGTGGAACTTCCGAAGGAAAAAGGAGCTCTTCCGAAGACAAAGTGTAAAACTTACTTCCGAAGGAAAAGTTCCAACTTCCGAAGACAAAGAACCTACTTCCGAAGTTCAAGACTTAGAAAGAAAGATCTGAAGTCAACTTCCGAAGTACAGATGTCCTCAAGCCTCGAAAGTATAGAAGCCTCTTCCAAAGTATAAGTGGCTTCGGAAGAACTTGTTCTTCCGAAGCCACTTACCTTCGGAAAACACTGCTATTATCCAGTGGACATAAGTATGGTCTCCCTGACACACCGCTGCAAATCTCTGAGATACTGCATGGCGTTTTCTCAAAAGCCATGCAGTTGGCTATACTTAATTCACTATTTACATTTTTATGTTAGTACAGTTGCCATCTTTAGTTGGTGACAAAGGTAAGTCATGGACATGTCATGACTACCATATCTTAGATAAACTTTATCTAAGATACCTTAACTTTAGCATTGTAGTATATGCTTTAGTCTTAGGTTTCCAGCTGGTATCAAAGTATATTCGGCTGTAGGATCTAGTATATATATAGGTTTCCAGGTGGAAGTGTGAAGATTGAATGGTTGGAAAGTTTAGAAATCCCGGACATGCTACGGGTGTTTATCGTTCTTTGGGGAGGTGGTGGAGGGGTGGGTATTGATGGTGGAGTGGGAGGGGGATTGGGAAAATGGGGGGCAGCAGGTTGCTCCTGCTGTGTGGAAGGCAAAGTTGCTGTTGTAGAACAATAAGAGTCAAATGCAGGTGTTTTGGTTTCAAAAGGTTTTGGTCAAGTCACTTTGGCACGCCTGGTGTAGGTTTTTAAGAAGGAAGTGGGCGGATCAGTTTGTGTAGCTTGCCCTTTTCATTCACATTAGTCCCGTATATATACAAATATGTTCCTAAACTATTTAAGGATAAGATTACAGAATTGATTATAATATAATAAATCAGCTCCTATAGACTAGCTTGACTGAATAAGTCTATTCCTATATTTTAGCTTGACCAACTGTGGTACAGCTGTTATGTATCAGCTAATATATACATATACATATATATGTATATATGTGTGTGTATATACACACACACACATATATATAGGGTAAGGTTCAAATGAGAACTCTGTGTTATTACGAGAACTTGCGAGAACCCGTCAAAATCAATATAAATCATAATTTTTCTT